>WBNM01001640.1:0-10930 GCA_013399055.1 Ramphastos sulfuratus
CAACCCAAACTGTTCTGATTCTAAACTTACGATCCCTGTAGGGATGGATGGATGTGTCCCCCACCCACCATGCCCAGTTCTCTGATGTTATTTAGCCTACAGACAGGACCAGATGCTCTTGTTAAAACATTCATTTCTCTCCTAAGTGCTGTTTGTTTTGATTTGTGAAAGTGTTAGCAGTTATTTCAGCAGGCCATTTGTCTTCTGATTTCAGAAATTTGTTCTGCTGTGGTGGTGCTCACCAAATCTTTTCTGTGGTGGCACAAAACATGTCTTCTAAAATTGCATTCTCTTATCAGGCAATAACAGCTTAGTGCTGGAACTTAGCCTAAGGTGAGGAGTAAATCGAACCTAGCAGTGTTTAAGATGGTGCACAGCACAAACAGCACCAAATTAATACTAATTCCATCTCCAATACATCCTTCTGCTGTTTGTATTTATACTTCTGTTTGTTTTGAACTGAGAAATGGTGCCTGGAGTTCAATGTTTAATTGTAGAATCACAGAATGGTAAGGTTGGAAGGGACCTCAAAGCTCATCTAGTTCCAAACCCCTGCCATAGGCAGGGACACCTCCCACTAGTACAGGTCACTCAAGGCCTCGTCCAACCTGGCCTTGAACACCTCCAGGGAGGAAGCAGCCACAACCTCCCTGGGCAACCTGTGCCAGTGTCTCACCACCCTCACTGTAAACAACTTCCTTCTAACACCCACTTTCAATCTCCCCTCTGCCAGTTCAAACCCATTGCCCCTTGTCCTGTCATTGCAAGCTCTTGTCAATAGTCCCTCCCCAGCCTTCCTGGAGCCTCCTTCAGATCCTGCAGGGCCACTCCATGCTCTCCTGGAAGCCTTCTCTTCTCCGGGCTGCAAAGCCCCAACTCTCTCAGCCTGTCCTCATANCTGAAGCTAGACCGCCCAAGAGTGTCTGCAAGCCTGAGTGTCTTAGCTTTGTTTTGTATTCTTAAACATCTCAGCAAGTGAAGTAGACATCACCATTGTTTCCTTTTCAAAGCCTATAGTATAATTTTCTCCATTAAAATATTCTAATTAGCCTCAAACCAGCACACTTCTTCATAAAAAGAATGTTACCTGTGATTCCAGAAAGCACACAAAGACCTATTACTTTATTCTGTAACCAGCGAAAACAGCTGACAATCACTGTGGGGCACAAATGGATTGCATAACAATAGGGGAATTGGAAAGCAATCTCTTGAGTTGTGTTGTGCCTTAGACTGTTTGTTTAGTATACTAAAATAAAGCCAAGATTTGATCAATTTATTAAATGCTTTGACAGAGCTTACTGAGCAGAACAGATATTAATGTTGTATAGCTTCTTCCACTGGCAGCCAATTCAGAACACAGGCTTAAATGTGACAAAAACAAGTTTACAGCTCTGAACAGGCCCTAGGGGAGCAAGTCACAGGTTACAATTTAGAAATAATACAGAAATCAAATTCTCTCCCCTTGGACAAAGAAAGTCCGGAAGGGGCCAACGCCACCTTCTTCTCTCCTCCCAGACAAAAAAAACACAGCAAGATCTTGCAAGTTATCAATCAGTTCAGTCAAGGTTAGCAGCCATGTACAGAGGAGCAGTGGAGGAGGTGGAAGGCAGAAGGTGACAAAAAGTGAGAAGCTGTTTCCATATTGCCTCTTAATACCAATTAGCAAACCAATGAATGCTAGAGACTTTATCATTACTTTCCTGTTCCAACCAATGCCCTACTAATTGACTCCATATTCAAAAGAACATTCCAAAAGTTCCTCTCTCTTGTTTATAATTAAGAGCTAATGCTCTGTTTTGGTTCTAAAATTGCTACACTGCAAAGAGGGGTCAGGAATTGCAGAAGGTTGCCTAGGGAGTTCAACAGCAGAGGTGACAACTGCTCCGAGTTCTGCAGCTCCAGGCTCCTATTGGTGGCTGTCAGGTTTCTGGCCTAGAGAAAATGCAAACACAAGACTTGGTCTCTTTATCTCATCACCATCAATGCTCACACAGAACCCTCCCTCTCTGAGGTCCAGCCTCCAGAGGCAGTTCCTTCTATGGCAGAGAAACCAACAATCACAGGCACCACTTTTGGGTAACTGCCAGTCAGGCAAGAGCAGCCCCACAGCAGCCCTGTGAACACTGCCCCTGACCAGGAACACCTACCCAGCTTGAGAGCCCTGTCCATACCAGCCAGCACCCCAGGGGCTCTGCTCCCTGCTGCAGACAAGGCATTGCCAGCATCAAGCTGTCCTTCATGATGCCTTCTGACCACAGTCAGAAAATTCCAAGCAGGACTGAGACATGGCAGAGCCCAGCCCCAGTGTCTGAAGATGTTTGGAGCTTGCCCAGCTGCACCCTCCACACCACATCACACATGCCCTGACCCTTAGTTTTGTCCAAGGACCTGTGGTGGAACTCACCCTTGGCCAAGTTTCTCCACTTCTAAGTATCTCTCCTCAGGGTGTCCCCCGCTCACAACACCCCCTGCAAGGAACAAAACCAAAGGCCCTTGCTTAGAACTTCAGCAGATGAGGTCACAGCCTTCTGCTCCCCCACAGCCAATCTCTGCTTTGGCCTTTGGTGTGGGAGGGAGCTCAAAGCCAGCCCAGCCACAGCTGCCCTCACAGGCAGGAGCAACACTCACAATGCTCTCTGGCTTCCTCTGAGCACAGTCCCAGCTTGGGTAGGGAGCTGTGACAGACTCTTGACACTCAGATGAGAAGGAACATTTGGCACCCGGCATCCTGAGCCAGCCCCTCAGCATGCTGCTTGGCCAGAGCTGAAGTCCAGAACACTTACTCAGTTTCTCCAGGATGTCCTTGCTGGAGCTTCTCTGCTGCCCAGATGGCTTGCAGCAGAATGACCAGATGGCAACCTGGGACAAGAAATCAGTCGGCCTCAGAAAGGTGGCTTGGAGCTGAGCTTCCAAATGCAGACCCTTGGGAAGATGCTGACTTCCTTCTTTACAATTCAGAGCTGTGAAGGCTTCTCACCCAGTTTCAGGTGTGGAAAGGTGCAGGGTGTGGTCTAAGCTGCTCATTGAGCCTTCAGAGCCCTCACCCAAGAGCTGTCTGCCCACAGACAGGATGCCCTGAGTTGCAGCAGCCACAGAGCTGGGACTTACCAACTGGCTGTTCTTGGTTTGTGGGACCATCACAGGCTGAAGCTCATAATTATCTTCCCAGTTCTCAGCACCCTGGTATTCAGCCTTGTACTTCTTCCATTCTTCAACTATAAACTTCCCTCCTTCATCTTCATTCTCATCCTTCTCATCCTCATAACCATACCCATAGTCATCTTCAGCATTCTCTTCATGGTCATTGGAAGCACATGGGGCTAACAGGGGTCCTGGTCCTGGTTGTGTGCATTGTGGACAGAAGCATGAGTGACAGTCACCACGGTGGCCCTCGCGAGGTTTGGTGATCATACACAAATGTAGTCTGCTTAGACATCAGGAACCAAATCAGACATGCCCCTGCTCCTACAAGTCTCAGCTCTAAGGTACACTGGGCACATAAGGCCCCCTAGAACTCCAGCCCTGGGAGCCTTCCTGCAAGAGCTGTCTGATCAGAAACATGCCGATCCCAAACAGAGCTGAGCAAAGCTGGCACTTACTGACTGTGTCCGTTCAGGCTGGAGCACCACCACTGCTCCAGATCCACCCGCGGATGCCTTCTCCTCAACGTCTCTCTCCTCTTCACCAGAGAGACAGGGGATGGCACAGGTTCTGCCTCTGCATTCTGTGGACAGACAAAAGTATGGCAGTCACTGTGCTGCTTTGTCACTTCATCTGGGTGATTTTCTTTCTGGCTAAGAACAGCTAAACCATTCCCAGCCTTGCTCAGCCTTGTGTCACCAATGGAAAGCTGGAGTAGACCACTGCAAGTCCCATCAGGCTACTGGGGAACTGCTTTGGCATGGTGCCTCTTGAATTGGTAGCAGCTCATGAAGCTCCAGGTGCCTTCGCTGGCTGGGTGAACAAACACATGGCCAAGGGCAAAGGCTCTTCATCACTGGCTGGAGTTTGGCAGAGGAGACAAACGCTGCTTGGTTCTTTCCCTTTTCACCTGTGCTCGCCTGGTTCCACCCCAGTGCTGACTAGGAGCTGCTTTTTCCTCACCAGCCTCCTCTGGACCAACCACTAACTTAGCACAGGCTGCAGTTTCTTTGTTGGGAGGGTGCAGCCTGCAGCAAAAAGGGAGACCTCATCTTCAGGCCTGGGTCTCACTGCATGGCTGGGCTGATGGCTGCCCTTCCCCACCTGTCCTGGAGCCACTGTCACAGAGCCACACACACAGCTTGTTGGAGCTGGGAGAGACTCAGTGCCAGTGCCCAGCTTTGGAAGGGCAATGGTGCAAGAGGCTGCTCATCTGGCCCAAAGAGGCAGGGACACCTCAGATGTTCTCCACACAAGCTCCCAGCCTGCTCCACTGCTCTGCAACTCTCTGGCAGCAGAAGGGGACTTGCACACTCACCAAAGGACAGGCTCCTCCAAACACAGCAATGAGCCAATCTGCAGTGGGCAAGCAAAAAGCAACCAGAGGCTGTCAGAAACCTGCCTGGGCTGCAGAACCCCAAAGAGGTGGCATCTCTCTTTCCCACCCTCCCTCCAGTAGCACCTGTGACTTGGCATAGCACACAAGAGAGCAGGGCAAGAGCAGCTTCTTCTTTTGCCACAGTTTCTCCCAGCTATTTTTTGCCCTCTTGTGCCAGGAAATCCAATAAATACAAAGTTGGTCAAAACTTGGCCACTCAAGACATCTCCATGCACTGATTCCCTTTAGCTGCTGAAAATATGTCCTCATGAAAGCTTCCCCCAAACTCCCCTTGGCTGTGGTGCTCTGTTCCAAACTAGCCTGGGAAGAATTCCTGAGGTCAGGAGCAGCCCACAACTGCTTGGGGTTCGGCAGCTCCTCACCAAAGCCCTCGCACGTGAAGGCAATCAGAGCTTCTCATGATGCAATACAGGGCAAGCTGCTGGCCCTCAAGAGAAGGGCACTGCTATGAAACTCTGGAGACAGCAGCAGAATCTTTAGGAGGACTCTGAGAAGCCCTCCCCGTTTGCACTGTGGAAGTTGTCCTGGCTGAGCCAGCAAAGGGAGGAGGTGACAGGTTCCAGCACCACAGCCTGTCCCCTGCAGGGAACTGAGCCACTGCACCTGAAACTACAACTGCTGTCCACAGCCAGGGGTATAGAGACATCCCCTTAGGAGCTGAAGCTGCTGGCAGCTTTACCAAACCTATCATCTCTTCCTGGTGTTCTTGCTGAAGAACCATCTCAGTTCCTCAGGATCACAGCAAGAAGCCAGCCCTGCAGAAGCCAGCCCTGCTGCTGCAGCTAGGGAGAACCTCTACTCGCTGCCAGCTCTGTCACTAGCCAGGGCTTGTCCAGCAGGAAGCTTGTCAAACAGGAACCCAACTGCAGCACAGCATCTCCCTGCCATGTCAGCCACACCACAGGGCACTGCACAGACTGTCCAGCTAAGGGACAAGTGATCAGTCAGGAGCACCTTCTGGCAAGACCGAGGGTCGCAGACTGCTCTAGACACTGAGGCTGATGTTTGCCCAGTGCTCCATGGCAACAGCCTAACAGGACAGCACCAGCCCTGCCAGGTGGCTCTGTGATATCATGCACAGCCACCTCATCTCCTCTGCAGCCAAGGCACAAACCTCCTGCTGGACAAATTTTCTCTAGCCCAAAGTATCCCCACAGCTCATAGAATCATGGAATTGTTCAGGTTGGAAAAGCCCTCTAAGGTCACTGGCTCCAATCTTCAACCCAACATCACCATGGCCATGTTGGTAGGACGGAGCCAGGCTCTGCTCAGTGATGTCCAGCAATAGGAGAAGGGGCAGTGGGTGCAAGCTGGAGCAGAGGAGGTTCCACATCAACACAAGGAGAAACTTCTTTACTGTGAGGGTGCTGGAGCCCTGGAGCAGGCTGCCCAGAGAGATCGTGGAGTCTCCTTCACTGCAGACTTTCAAGACCTATCTGGATGCATTCCTGTGTGACCTGCACTGGGTGATCCCGCTCTGGCAGGAGGGTTGGGCTCAAGCTTTGGAGGTCCCTTCCAACCCCTAACATTCTGTGACACTGCGAATCCATAAGGGTTATGTGGACACAAAGTTGATGCCTAAGGGACAAGGAGAACAAACCCATTATCACTAGGACATGCCTGGAGCAGCTCTACAGAAGGGGACACGGGAATCATGTCCAGCAAGCTGAACACAAGCCAGCATGAATGGCAGCGTCACTGTGCCATGTTCTGGAATGTGAATAAACCTCTGTTTTTTCTGCTTCCAAAGAATAAAACTTTGCTTCTTCCTAGTGTGAGATGCATGAAGGATTGTTCTGGGTGTCCCAGTCCAAGCTGAGACCAGCTAGAGAGTGCAGCTCATGGTCCCTTTTCTTTAGCAGATGACTACCCCCTGGGTCATAAACTGCCTGAAGCCCCAGGATGAGGGGAACTGAGGCACACACAGGTATTAAAGCCTGTGTAACAGGGCTGGTGAGCAGAGACTTAGGAACGGTAGGGGCTGGAAGGGACCTCTGGAGATCACCCAGGCCAACAGCCCTGCCAAAGCAGGATCGCCCATGTTAGGTCACACAGGAATGCATCCAGGTCTGTCTTGAACCTCTCCAGAGAAGAAAGCTCCACAGCCTCTCTGGGCAGACTGCTCCAGGGCACCAGCACCATCACACCATGAAAGTTTCTCCTCAAATCGAGGTAGAACTTCCTGTGTTCCTGCTTGTATCCACTGCCCCTCATCCTGTCACAGGACACCATTTAAAAAAGCCTGGCCCCTTCTTCTCAACGCCCACCCTTCAGATAGTTATACACATCAATAAGGTCTCCTCTCAGCCTTCTCCTTTCCAGGCTAAACAGCCCCAGGTCTCTCAGCATTTCCTCATCACACTGATCTTCAGGTCCTTTCATCATCCTTGTAGCCTAAGTTGGACACTCTGCAGTACTTTTCTGTCCCTCTTCAACTGGGGAGTCCAGAACTGGACACAATACTGCCATGCATCTTTTGATACAGTCCAGGCTGCTGCTGGTCTTCTGGGTCACAAGTGCCCATTGCTGACTCGTGTCCTGCTTCTCACCCACCAGCACCCCCAACTCATTTGCTGTAGAGCTACTCTCAACCTCATCATCCCCCAGTCTGGATTGATACTGAGAGTTGCCCCAGCCTAGGTGCAGGACCTTGCACTCTGCCTTATTAAACTTTACGAGACTCTCCTCAGCACACCTCTCCAGCTTGTCCAGGTCCCTCTGGATGGCCCCATCCCATCCTTCAGTCTTATCAACCACATCACTCAGCTTGGTGTCATCTGCACACTTGGTGAGGGCACCTCAATCACACTGTCTGTATCCCTGAGAGAGATATTGAAGAACACTTTTCTCAGTACAGACACGGTACAAGACTTATGGAAAATCAAACATGAAGCACAAAGAAAGCCCTTCGTGTGGCATATTGTGCCACAAATGCCCAACTGAAACACAACCCAATCCCTCCTCTCAAAGAGTTTGCATGCAGCACTTTCTGTCTTCCAACCAGTCTTCGAGGACATAAGAAATGCCTGGCTCCTGCTGGAACAGGCACTGCACACCAGGAACCCTGCAGCTCTCAGCACAGGAAGGATCTAGACCTGATGGAGTGGGTCCAGAGAAGGGACACAAAAGTGATCAGAGGGCTGCAGCACCTCTCCTACAGGCTGAGGGATCTGGGCTTGTTCAGCCTGCAGAAGAGAAGGCTCCAGGAGTGCCTTAGAGCAGCCTTCCAGTACCTGAAGGCAGCTACAAGAAGGCTGCAGAGGCACCGTTTGCAAAGGCCTGCAGTGGCAGGATGAGGGCAATGGTTTCAAATGAGAGAAAAGCAGATTGAGATTGGATGTTAGGAACAAGTTCTGCACCATGAGGTTGCTGGAACACTGCAGCAGGTTGCCCAGGGAGGTAGCTGAGGCCCCATCCCTGGAGATATTCCTATTGGCACTGGACCCCAGCAGACCCCTCCAGAACCCTGGCAGACCCCTAAAGACACCTACGGAAACTGGTAGACCCTTACAGCCATCAGCAGGTCCTTGCAGACACCAGTAAACACCTACAGACCTGGGCTCAGGCTTGGGCCACTCACTGCAGGAAGGACACTGAGGGGCTGGGGCACGCCCAGAGAGGTCCAGAAGCTGCAGAAGGCTCTAGAGAACAGGGCTGGTGAGGAGCAGCTGAGGGAGCTGGGCTTGTGCAGCCTGCCGCAAAGGAGGTTGAGGGGAGACCTCCTGGCTCTCTGCCAGTGCAGGGAAAGAAAGCAAGCAGGAGCTGCCCAAAGTTCTTCCCCTCAGCTCTGCACTGCAGCTGGGCGCAGCCTGAACATGAAGAGCACCTGGAGCTGTCTGCCTGCTGAGCTGGGAGCAGAGTTTGGCAGCTGCAGGATCCCTGCTGCCAGCAGCTTAGCAAACAGTTCCCTGGCATGCAGCTGGCCCAGGCGGCTCTCAGGACAGGCAGGTGGAAGGGCTCCTGGGCAGTGGCAGCCCTAGAGACTGCTGCCTGCCAGGGCAGCAGCAGAGATGATTGTTGGGGTTTGGCACAAGAGCAGAGCAAGTCCACAGGGTTCTTCAAGGTCCTTTCTTTGTTTACACACTTGCAGGGCTCTGGGCAAGGCTGCCAGGAGGCAGCAAATCCTGCTGAGCTTGGCCACAAGGCCCTGCTTGGGCAAACCTGGCAGGAGCCTGTGAAAGGAAACATTTCAGTGTTGTGTGTGCAAGCAGCAGAGGAGAAAGTCCCCGCTGAAATGTCACCACTAGCACTCCAGAGGTGTCTGCAGGCTTGGATCTCCTCTTCCAGCACTGCCCCATCCCAGTTTGGTGCTGGCAACTCCACATGTGGCTGCAGAACCTTTGCCCCACTTGCATTTCCCAGCAGGAAAGCTCCAGAAGGGCCTCCTCTGGCTGCCCTTTCCCTGGAGCTCATCTGTTCAGCTCAGCCCAAGCCCTTTTGCTCTGCCTGTGCAGCCTACAGCCACGCTTCCACAGCCAGCACTGCCTCTGCAGCTGCTCCTGCTGCCCAGCACACAGGTCCCCAGCAAGGCACCTGGGCACCTGCTGCCTGCCTGCCTGCACAAAGGCCACCAGCAGCTCTTGCCCAGGCACTGGCATCCTAGTCCTGCCCCAAACACTCCTTGCAAGCAGTGTGCAGCAGGCCCACAGCAAGCTTCAGACAGAAACCAGTTTGCATCCCACACTTGCTGCAGACAAGGCTGAGCTCTGCCCCTGCTTGACTGCCTCCTGCCCTTACCAGCTGCTTTCCATCTGATGCCAGGAGAGACCAGCAGGAGCTCAGCCCTGCTTTGGCACCATCAGTGCCCTCCGCAGGCTGCTTGCTGCTGCTTGCTGCCCTGTGCTTCTGCCTGCACTGAAGTGCTCTCTCTTGCCTGAGCAGCAGCAAGAGCAGAGGCAGGGATCACTGTGAGGGAAGCTCAGAACAAGAGCCCAACAAATTCCCCTGCTTTGGCCTCCCTTTGGAGCGCAGTTCTTAGCTTTTCAGTTAGCAAATGCTGCCCAAGCTGCTCAGCTGGACTCGCCTTGCCCCAGGCCTAGCAGAGCTCTGCTGCCCTGCCAGCAGCACAAAGTGATGCTGGCAGTGCCAGGACAGGCAAGGACTGCCCCACAGAAGCTGAGCCCCATCAGAGCAGTGTCCCCACCTGACTCACAGGGTTGCCAGAAGCACTCTCAGCTGCAGGCAGAGGTCTCACTGGCCAAGCAGGATCCAGTGCCTGGACTCTGATATCCAGTGCATGCAGCTCCTCCCCAGGGAAAATCCTGTCCCATGTCAAGCACAGAAGGAATAAACTCTTCCAAGTGTCTCTGTCCACCTGAAACATCAAAGCATCCCCAGGGCTTCTTCAGCTCCCCTCCAACAGTGCCTGAGGCTCTGCTGGCAGAAGGAAGCTTTCCTTTCCTGTCTCGCTCAGCGCTTGGCCATTGGTACAGCCTGGCCTGGCTCTGCAGCCTTTAGCAGCAGTGCAGCTCACCCCCGCCATGCCCCTGGCATCAGGCAGAGAGGCTGTTCCAAGGTCCTTGCAAGGCTTTGTTGGCCATGAGCACCCTGGGAGCGCTTTCTGACCACTTGGCCAGGAGCAAAATTTTCCTTGCCCTTGCCCAGTTTCTGTGGGAAAAGTCCAGTGGCAAAGCTCTTGCATAGCCACAGCCTCTGAGACAAGAAATGAGCCCAGGGGCTGGGCTCAGCTCTTCAGCCTCTGCAGGACTTTCTCCCAGCAGATGCCAGCCCAGGGCTGCTAGCCAACAGGAAATCAGTTCTGCTGCACCATCAGAGCCCTCTGTGAGCCACAGAGCAGAGCTCCTTGGAGGGGCAGTGCCCACTTTGTTTCCTCAAACTGGCAGCAGGGACAATCTCCCTGAGGGCAGAGCCAGGACAGGGACTTAGCAAAGCCAATCCATGGACATGGTTCAGCAACCAAGAGAACCCAGCCCTGGGCACAGAGTTCACTGTGTAGGCACAGACTCTGAACTCCTCTGGCAGTGCAGAGACCTTCTTGAAGGCAGACACAAAGGTTGCCACCAGGTTTGGGGCAAAGGCCTTCAGGTATTCTCCTCTTCTCAGGTATTCTTGAGTATGGAATCCATCAGGTACAGAGCAGGGAGCTTCTGTGCTGAGGGAGCCTGCAAGGAGGAGAAGAAAGGAGAAGTTTAGCACAGCAAAGGCACAGCTGAAGGTTGAAGCACAGAGACTGCCAGGCCCAGAGACCTCTGTTTGGTTCCACTCCAAAGCCCAAGAGACTGGGCTTGGGGTTTGCTGCTGATCCAAAGAGCCAGTCTGGCCCAGGGATGCTCAGCTCAGAACAGAAGGGAATCAGTGAGCAGCCAAGGCTCTGTGCCAAGTGTCACTGGCACTGCCACTGTGCCTCAGTGTTGGGTCTCATTTTCTGGA
>WBNM01001641.1:0-20532 GCA_013399055.1 Ramphastos sulfuratus
CCAACCTTACCATTCTATGTGACTGGCTGGGGACAATGGAGGTTTGACAGAAGTGAAGCTTCCTCTGGCAGCAGCTGTGCCACACTGCCAATCCAATCTTGTGTCTGCACTGGTGATGCCTCAGCTCCAGGAGCCAGGCTGTGTTTGCGTTCTTCATGGGGAGGCAACACAGGGATTTGGTGCCATTGACAAACAGGATGACAACCTGTGGGGTTGGTCTCTTTTCCCTAGTAACTAGTGACACAACAAGAGGAAGTGGTCTCAAGTTGTGCCAGGGGAGGTTTAGACTGGATATAAGGAAAAATGTTCTTTCCTGAAAGAGTGGCCAGACATGGGAACAGGCTGCCCAGGGAGGTGGTGGAGTCACCAGCCCTGTAGCTGTTCACAAAACATTTGGACATGGCACTTTGGGACATGGTTTGGTGGCCATGGTGGTGTTGAGTTGATAGTAGGACTTGATGAACTTAGAGGTCTTTTCCAACTGAAACAATCCTATGATGCTATGACTTCTGCAGCCAAAAGAGTCTCCAGAGTTTATCCCTGCCTCTGACAAGCCCAGAAAGGTTTATAATGCTGTTTTTCTTGTGCAGGCTGATATCCATAGGTTATGGGCAGACATGATGCTGCCTGGCACTGTGATGTAATCATTCCCTACGTCTGCATTTTGCTGTACATGATACTCCTGTGTGCACTGGATGCCCAGAGATTCCCCCCTCTGGCTAATCTGTCATATTCCCTTGACAGCTATTAAACAAGGATTTATCAACATGACTCAGAGGTACCTTTCTGGCACTTCTAATATGTTTAAATTTCAATAAAGCAACTCTCTAGCTACTTGCTGATGCAGACCATGCAGCAAATTCAGAGCAGATGTCCTTAGGAGGGTTTTGATCCAGCATCTACTGAAACAACAAAGCTGGGTCTTTGGATAAGGAATATTTCCAAAAATTTAGTGCATTGGGCCCCATGTTTCTTTCTACCTGCCATGGTGACTGCTAATTTGGCTGTAGCCCAAATCACCCAGGCTGTGGTTAGGAAGAGCTAAACTTAACACAGCTGCTGTGTGGCTGAGCCATATCCTGCTCAGGACCAGCCACATCAACCAGTGCAGCCCACAGAGGTGGGACCTTAGGTCTCTGTTGAGATGCTGAGTGTAACCAAATCTCCCAGAGGTGTGGGCTAGGGCTGCAAATCTGGTCTGGAGGTTGGCTTTGAGCCTGAAGTTAACTTTGAGCAGAGATGTTACATCATAGTCCCTCAGCTCTAACTAGCTCTGGTCCCTTGCAGGGACTTCCTCTGCAGGATGGTGTTAATCTGGGTGTCTGGATGAGGTTTATCATTGCTGCATTTCTGGTCACTGACAAATGAATAGGCCCATGGTTAAGGCTGATGGCTGAGTTGTGAATTCAATATCTCTCAGACTCTGAGAGTCTGACTCAGACTTTCACACTGTGTTGGCCAAGGCTATTTGAGCCTATTGAGTTTGGGGCTGGGCATTGATTTTTTTTTTTTCCACTTTTATGCAAAATTCTGTGATTTTCATAAATATACAGAACTAAAATAAATAAAATAAATCTGATATGAGTCCTCTATAAACTGAAGTTTGTGTGGGGATAGCTGGAATGTGATGCACTTGGGCTTCTGTTATCCATGTCTTCATGCAAGTGCCAGTGATCAAGATACCTGGTTGTAGATTAATTCCAGCTAACATTCAGCAGGGATTCATGTCCACATGGTCTGGGATTTAAACCACTCTCATAGTATGAAATAGAGTTGGCAGGGTAAAGGATGAGGAGGTATCAACTGCAGAGTGCATGTACTTTCCTTTTTAGTATTTAGGTGGATAACCATTTCTACATGGCATAGTAATTCCTTTATTTTGCTGGTAATGGTGATAAACCTTGCAGAAAGTTCCCTGATGCTCAGTTGTTAGGTGTTAGATCTATTATCCCACTGTTGGTAAATGAGATTGTGCTTGAAAATTGCAATCCTGATTAGTTTGGAAGTGGTTATGGTGCTGTATCATTGCCATCAGAGGGCTTTGGCCTATGCACTGCATTTTGTGTTTCTCTCCTGTTCATTGTCCTTCCTCTAGAGTCTCTTCGTCATAGTGTAACTCTGAGTAGCATCACTCTCACCTGGAGTAATGGAGCCTTGCTGCTGTGTAGTGATAGCAATCAGAGTCAGGCAAGTGTGCTGCTTGGAGAGCTATGCCCGGGCGTAGGATGATAGATGTCCTCCACATTCAGTAGCACAGGTGAAACTGGTTACAATTAATCTTGCCAAGATAAGTACACCAAGGACTGGGAGGCATTTAGGTGCAGTGCAGGTGTGAACAACAGAAGGAGCTCAAATGGGTTGGGCTGTTCAGTATTTGGAAGGAGGAATGAAGCTGTACTTCTGTGGTTAGGTGCCAGCCAAGAACCATCACTTAAAATGCAGATAGAGCTCACATAGCTCTTTAGGTAGTATTTAGGTTCTTAAATCTGTCTCTAAGCTGTTGTTTTATTAAATTATCCCATTCATAACAATATTTGTAGACAGAGCCATCTATTTTGCTCTACTGGAGTTAAATCTGTAGCCAGTGATAAGTACTGTGATAAGCCTGCTCTGTAATACAACATTAAGCAAAGCTGAACCAAGAAAATAAATGTGCATCATGGGTTCTTGTGTAAATTATATTGAAACAGAGGGAAACTCAGGTATGAAGATGCCCTCCAATATACTTAAATTCAAAGGAAACAGAATAAATCCACTGCATTGTTCTTTATTTTCTAGAAACAAAGATCAAGTGCAGTGAGGAACCTTGGCTCTGTGAGTTTATGGAAACTCATTACCTTGCCATGACTTGTTTGTAAGCTCAGCTATGAGTTTTTCACTTCACTCTCATGGGCATTGTGATGGAGCTGAAGTTATTTTGGTTATAAACCTACATCTGTTATATTGGAGCCTGTTGCTGTGGGCAATTTGAAACTTGAAGATGCAAACCATGACCGTCTTCAAACTTTTCTCCTGTGGTTCCTTGGGTGGTAAAAGTCATGTTGGCTGAAGAGCAAGACTGAGTTATAAAATCCTAGAGGATGCTGCCCAGGGAAGTGATCGAATCCCCATCCCTGGGTGTATTTCAAAACCATTGAGATATAGCACTCAAGGATTTGGTGCAGTAGTAGCCCTGGTAGAGTTAGATAATGCTTGGACTTGATCTTAAAGGTCTTTTCCAGCCACAATGATGTTGTGATTCTGTGAAACACATTGTTTGATTTTATTATAAAGATGTATGGCCGGGCTGGCAATTAAATCAGTGCTTGAGTTAGTGAAAATAGAACAGTAGAAATAGCAGAATATCAATATGAAGTGGAATGTGTAATATGTGCTGCCTAGTGAATTCTGACAAGGATTGGAGATCTGGAGGAAACCTGAAATAAATACAACAATTAGTTTAAACGTCCTTCAGAAACAGATGAGGCTGAGAAGTGCTTGCCAAGCTCCCTGTTCCGTGGGTTGTTGGTGAGCTCTGCTGGCCAAGAGAACGCAAGAGGCAGGGTAGTACTTGGCAAAGCATGAAGTGTCAGAGCAGCCTGTTGGTGAGGGCAGCAGCAGGCATTACGTTGCCTCAGGGCAGCAGTTATTTTATGAGTCAGCTCTGAAAAAAACAACAAAACAGCAAACCAGAGCATGTTTCTGAAAAGAGGAACTTGCCATGGGACTCAGAATCAAAGGTTGCTGTTAATCAGAGACGTGTCAAATAAACGTCATCTCCCCCAGCCCCTTAGCCCTGAGAATCCATAGTAAAATCATCCCATCCGTGATGCAATTGATTTCATTTCCCATGCCAGTTTTTCCTACTCACTATGCCAAAGGATGGGCATTTCTGATGGGAGTTGAGGGGTAAGGGGGGGGACCTTTTTTTTTTCTTTCTCTGTTTCTTTTTGTTGCTTAGCAGCTGAGCTGCTGATTGTACACTGAGCACTGGCAAGCGCGGAATGCGGTCGGAATGAAAGCTCTATTTGTCATCTTGATAAATCTTATTTGTAACACTTCGGTAAAGGATGTGACAGATTAGCTGAAGGAGAGGTCTGGGGACATAGGGTAGCACACAAAATTTAATTCTGACTGATTGGATGTTGCAATGCAAATGAAGCATGGTCTCACATGGCATAGTAATTGCAGCTGTGCTGGCCACTGCTTTGTGTATTCTTTGCATTCTCTCTATTGATTAAAAAGATGTTGCTATAGTAGCTGGAACAGAAGTTTTCTCAGTGTCTCTTCTCATGTTTTATTGATTTTTTTTTTTTTTCCCCCCTGCTTAATAAAAATGAGAGTGCTCCCTTATTTCTGAAAGGAGACAGTTGTTTATAGCTTGTAGGTACCTATCAACAGCTTTTGTGACAGCTTAAATTTCCCAGCTATGTAAGGCTTGTTGACAGGTACAGAAATAAGATATATCACTCTGTCTGAGGTGGATTTTCCCTTGGTCCCCACTGCTACCACCATGTGGAAAGTTGTCATTCTGTGCAGTTGTACCTACAGGGAGCTGAGCACTTACAGAATCATGGAATCATTAAGGTTGGAAGAGACCTCTAAGATCATCAAGTCCAACTGTCAACCCAACACCACCGTGCCCATTAAATCATGTCCCAAAGTACCATATCTACATGTTTTGTGAACAGCTCCAGGGCTGGTGACTCCATGACCTCCCTGGGGAGCCTGTTCCAGGGTTTGGCCACCCTTTCAGTACAGATGCTTTTCCTCATGTTCAACCTAAACCTTCCCAAGCAAAACTTGAGGCCATTTCCTCTGATCCTACTCTAGTTACTTGGATTCTGAACTCTTCTGAGGGGAGACCTCATCAGTGTCTGCTGCTACCTGAAAGGAGGCTTTGGAGAGGTTGGTGCTGGTCTCTTTCTCACAGGTGATTAGTGATAGAACAAGAGGGACTGGCCTCAAGCGTTCTGTGGGTAGGTTTAGACTAGATACTAGGAAAAAAAAATCATAGAAAGAGTGGTCAGGCATTGGAATGGGCTGCATAGGGAAGCAACTGAGTCATCAACCCTAGATGTGTTTAAAAGTCATTTGGGTGTGGTGCTTGGGGATATGATTTAGGGTGAACCTTGTAGAGTAAGGATATCAATTTGACTTGGTGATCCTGAGGGGCTTTTCCAACCTGAATGGTTCTGTCATGCTGTGAAACTAGCCTTAAACTTTATTGAGGTACCTAGAATTGTCATGAGGAAAGGGAATCTCCTGGGTAATTAACCATAACATTAGGAAGAAAATTGTACAAATCATTTCTCATGAAGAAATGTGGTTTGGAGAGGAGTGAATGATGTTCATTGAGGTGTTGGAGTGGGTGCAGAGGAGGGACATGAAGATGATCAGAAGGCTGGAGCAGGTCACCTATGTGGAGTTAGGCTGAGAGAGGTGGGGCTGTTCACCCTGGAGAAGAGAAGGCTCTGGGGAGACCTTATAGTGGCTTTCCAGTACCTAAAGGGGGCTACAGGAGAGCTGGGAAAGGACTTTTTACAGGGGCTTGTAGTGATAGGACAAGGGGCAATGGATTTGAGCTGGAAGAGGACAGATTTAGATGGGAGGTTAGGAAGAAATTCTTGAGATTGAGGGTGGTGAGACACTGGCGCAGGTTACCCGGGGAGGTTGTGGATGCTCCTTCCCTGGAGGTGTTCAAGGCCAGGTTGGATGAGGCCTTGAGCCACCTGCTCTAGTGGAAGATGTCCCTGCCTATGGCAGGGCCGTTGGAACTGGATGATCTTTAAGATCCTTTCTAACCCAAACTATTCTGCAATTTCTATGATACTAAGTAACTTTGGCCTGTTTAAAAGAAAAAACAACAGCAGCAAAGTGTTGCAGGTCTTAAAAGCAGGGAATTTGGGCTTTTTCATTCAAAATTAGCTGCTCTTCTGAAGTGGTGCAGATGAAACAATGAAAAAAAATCACATTAAAACAAAAGTTTTGATTTTTAGAAGAAAGAAGATGTTTCAGTTTCCGTCAAACTGGAAAAAGAATTAATTAGTTGGAACGCTGAACATGTCCTGTTGCACCTGGGATTGTGTTGAAGCAGAACAGAGGGAAGAGCAAGGGGAAAGGAAGGGACTGCCTGTTCTTCATCTCTTTGTATGCTTGCTAAGGGGCAGCCATAATCTGGCTCTCAGCATAGCTGACATTGATTTCTAATCTAATCTTGCTGAGAGCTCTTGTAGGTAATTCTGTAGGTCTGACAACAGCTTTCTGCTTTCTATTTTGCAGCTGTGAGATTTGTAACTGGGCTTTATAAAGATAAAGGGCTAATTTTTATAGTTACTCTGCAAGCAAGTTCATTTAACATCCAGTTGTAGGTGCTGTAAAGAGGTGTTCACTACTTTTGTGGTGCTGCTTTTCTGATTCCTTTTTTGATTTTAGTTTGTAGACATAGAGCCAGGGAAAACTTGGGTAGCCCTGCTTGTTTAGCATGCAGCTATTTGATCTTGTAAATAAATGGTGGGGATGCTGATGCATGGCAGCCAGCCTAATATCCAGAAAATTATAGTGACCTTGTTTGGTTTGGGGATGAAAATGGTAATAAAGTCAGAGACTATTTTCCCAAGCAATAATTGTGTGAGCTGCATGCTAGAACTGATTTTTGATTAGCAACTAGTCGCAGAGTTAGCTGTAAAGATAATGAAACCATGGTAATTAAAGAATGCATGCATATTGCAAGGAGCAGTTCAGGTAGATGAGCTGAACTAGACTTTGCAGTGTAGTAACAAGGCATTATTTAAGGAGAGCAGATGAGATAAAGTAGCAAGACTTGACTAAGGCTGTGATAGGTAACAGGCTGCCCTGGATGGTGCTGGTGGGTGGGAAACTTCCCTATGCACTCTCTGTGTGGTGAATGACAGCCAGGCTTATTTTAGTAATGAAGGCTTAGTCAACATTCATAGGTGCCCTTGGCATGTGGAATAGTTTCATGGCTTTCTGTAGCAGTTTCAAAATCACAGTTTCTCTATGTTTTATTTGTTTAGCCAAGTAAACAATGCTTACTTGACTCTAACTAATAAACATAATTCAAAGGATCCCAGTAAAACATCTCTTGTTATGAAGGGCCAGAGGTTAAAAGAGTGTTGTCTGTGGAGGATGTGTCTTCAAGCTCCAGCAAAGTGATGTCATTGTTTTGCTAAAGGTAGATGTGAAATGATGAGGAAGAAGGGCTGTGGTAACAGGTTTGTTTAGTGGACAGATCATGAAGAGCTGTCATGACTGTCCCTGTGGAGCATACCACACCAGGAGACACTGAAGGTCAGGCTTGGTGAGACTCTGAGCAACCTGAGCTAGTTGGAGATGTCCCTGCAGGGGGGTGGACTAGAGGGACCTTTAGAGGTCCCTTCCAACCCAGTGCATTCCTTGATTGTATGAACCACATTGCAGGTGACTGTAACCCATGGAGAATTTGGTACTTTCACAGTTTTCCCTGGGTCTGGCAAGCTGCAGAGGAGCTAACCATAAGCTCAAGGTGATTCAGTCTTTTAGGCTGTTTCTTTTCTTTAGGCTTTATGGTGCTAATATGGTTGAGGTTAAGCAGACCTGCTCTGACCGTCCTGCTGATGTCAACCACTGCTCAAAACTCCTGAAGGAAAGACTGCCCAGCTGAACCCAGCCTAGAGGTGCTTGGTGACACAGACAGACATTGGCTATTCAGGTATGTCAGACCTAAAAATCATAGAATCACATGGGTTGAAAGGGACTTCTGGAAGTCATCTAGTCCAACCCACCTGCAGTAAGCAGGAAGGTCCCTGGCTAGATCAGGTTGTGATCTGATGGGGTAAATGATTGCTTTAGGAAGTGGCTACTGATTGTTACACTCACATGCTTGTCCAGGTTTGCTAGGTTTATTAAAAAAAAAAAACCGAAACAAAACAACTATTTTAAAAATTCAGATATCCTACAGAGAAAGGATTGTCAGCTGTAGAGCAAAGCAGAAATCTGTCCTCTTGTCACAGTGCACTGGCTCCAGTGCGTCTGTCCTGTGGTAGAGCTGCAAAAGTGCTGATGACTAGAGAGTGAATCTTCTAATTGCATTTGGCTGTTTAAGCATTACAGATCTTAGCATCCCTCACTGAATTCTCTGGGTGTTCTCATTTTATCCACCAAGTATAATTAACATTATTACTGTGAGATGTTCATCTTAGTCCTGCTCTGTGTAAAACTGATGCTGGTGTCATTTAGGTGTTTTGTCTAGTTGTTAGTCAGTGGCTTAAAGAGTAATATCTCCCATGGGAAGGTTAGGTTTACATGTTTCCTAGAGGTTTAATTGCAACCAAAGATAAGAACAGACACTGGATGCTTTATCGATTGGTTGGGAGAGCGCAGCAGAATATGGAGTGGAGCATAAAAGAAGAATGTTGTGTTCATCTTATCTCCCAAATTGTATTGAATAGCTGCAGCCTGGTTGTTAAAGCATCATCTTAGCAGCAGCAGAGGTGGGAAAACAACTGTTTTTCTGCTCTTGGAGCAGCATAGGAGATCCTCCTAGAGTGCTGGTGCCCAGAGTCACCCAACAGCTGTGAACCGGGTGAAGGAGATTCTGCTGGGCATGGAGGGTTCAGTTGCCCTGTGGCAGCTGGGAGCTGCAGTGTGTGGTGCTGGGAACTGTGCAGTGCACACAGCCTCATCTGGCCACCCTGGGTAGTCGTGGAGAGTGACCCAGCCCTTCTCCTCCTCCAGAATACTTCTTCCTCTTGAATTAAGTGAAAGTGCCTGGCTTTCTGCAGGCACAGCCTCCTGCCTGAGCTACAAGGCAATTGGTAATAAGTGTTTTCTTGGTTCATTTAATAGAAGACTGTTAATCTTGTCATAATGAATGCTAAATAGTAGACTGCATTTCACCTTTGTTTTCTTCAGTTCTCTGGCTTAAAGTAGAAAAGAGTTGGGAAAAACCTGTCAGCATATTTTTGAGTCAGATATGTGGAGGTATTTGTGGGTAAGACACAGTATGATCAGTGCCTGCTCTTTCCATATCAGCCACTCTGCTTCCTCACTGTGAGGTGAAATATTTGTGCATGTCTCAGTGGCACTTAGCTCTTTTTAGTGCTTTAAGTAGGTGATCAAATTCCCCATTGACTCCTTTGGCTGGATTGCCAAAAGAGGAGTTGTTGTTACTGTACATTGGTCGTGTGTTGGAGTGGCCACCTTTGTGAGTAACAGCTGCACTAGAGCACAGAATATGCTCTTGGCTATTTTAAATTAAGGATATAGATGATAAAAATCAGCATCCCACACAATTTCCTCATATGACCTCTTCTCTCTGGTGTTACCTTGCTTTATCCAGCTCGGGTAGTGTTGTTTATCCCATGCTTAGGTTTGTAGGAGCCTAAAAATAGCAGAAAGTGCACAGCCCCATCAGTCTAAGTGATGTGTCATCAGCATTGGGAGAACACGCAGAGAAGAGTAAGACTGCACTATCCTCTGCCCTCTCTTCAGGGCAGTTAAGACTTGAGGTAACAGAATGAACTTGGACGTGTTCCCATTTTTAAGAAAATGCTGCACTCTTAGAACTTGGAAGGCAGCAAATTCCCCAGTAAATTCCTTATGTCATTGCTGTCTTGAACATAGAATCATAGAATGATAAGGTTGATCCTGGAGGTCCCTTCCATCCAGTTCCACCCCCCTGCCATAGGCAGGGACACCTCCCACTAGCACAGGTTACTCCAGACCTTGTCCAACCTGGCCTGGAACACCTCCAGGGAGGGAGCAGCTACAACCTCCCTGGGCAACCTGTGCCAGTGCCTCACCATCCTCACTGCAAAGAACTTCCTCCTAACATCCAGTTACAATCTCCCCTCTTCCAGTTTAAACCCATTGCCCCTAGTCATGTCATTACAAGCCCTTGTCAATAGTCCCTCCCCAGCCTTCCTGTAGGCCCCCTTCAGATACTGGAAGGCTACTCTAAGGTGGCCTGGAAGCCTTCTCTTCTGAAGCCTCTTCTGGGGCTGCAGAGCCCCAACTCTCTCCACCTGTCCTCATAGCAGAGCTGCTGCAGCCCTCTCAGCATCTTCATGTCCTCCTCTGGACCCGCTCCAACACTTCCATGTCCTTCCTGTGCTGGGGGCTCCAGAACTGCACACAGGACTCCAGGTGGGGTCTGACAAGAACAGAGTAAAGGGGCAGAATCACCTCCCTTGCCCTGCTGCAACATGGCAGCTTGTGTGCTGAATGAGGACAAAAGTGGAGGGGGGGCGAGGTGCGTGGCCATCAGGTAGTTGTGCTTAGAGTGCCCTAAGCTACTTGGCAATGGAAGATCAGTTCTCATCCATTTCAGAGTTACTCAGGGCCCAAACCAAAAATAATTCTTTGAGGTCACATAGAATCATTGAGGTTGGAAAAGGTCCTGAAGATCATCTGTTGATAGACAGACAGCTGAACATGAGTCACCAGTGTGCCCAGGTGGCCAAGAAGGCCAACAGCATTCTAGCCTGGACCAGAAATAGCATGACCAGAAAGACCAAAGAAATGATTGTCCCCCTGTACTCAGCACTGGTGAGGCCACACCTTGAGTACTGGATTCATCTCAAGGGGTCTTACTACAAGAAGGACATTGAGGTGTTAAAGTGGGTCCAGAGAAGGACAACCAAGCTGGTGAAGGGTCTGGACGGCAGGAAATAGCCTCAAGTTGCATCAAGAGAGGTTTAGTTTGGATATTAGGCAAAATGTCTTTGCTGCCAGAGTGGTCAGGCATTGGAACAGGCTGCCCAGGGAGGTGATGAAGTCACCAGTCCTGGAGCTGTTAAAAAATGAAGTGTAGGCATGGCGCTTTGGCCCATGGTTTAATGGGCATGGTGGTGTTGGGTTGACAGTTGGACTCGATGGTCTGAGAGGTCTCTTACAATCTTAGAGCTTCTACCTATAAGTAAGTATGAAAATGAGACATACCTCTAGACTATAGCTCTATCCTGAGTTACCATGTTTAAAACAAAGAGTAGGAAAATGCTAGAAATCTGTGCAGTTCTGAAATGCATATTTCAGGGTGTGTAGCAAGCTGTTTTCTTTCTAAACTACTTGTAAGGCAGCATGGGGCTATAGACATCCCAAAACAGCCTCATGTGCTGGGCAACAAGTTAGTGTTGTGTAATCTGCAGTTTGTTTCAGATCCTGACTTTAGGAATGAGATGTACTTGTCACTGAGCTCTTAGAAACTAATCTTTGTTCATCTGTTCTTAGAATTTCTAGACTGGAAATTCTGACTGAAATTTAGCACCTTTCTGCATTTTGCTTAATTCAACACCCAAGTGAGTCTGCATGCTCAAGGTGAGAGATGCAGATGAATCACAGAATGTCAGGGGCTGGAAGGGACCTCAAAAGCTAATCCAGTCCAACTCTTCTGCTAGAGCAGGGTCACCTATAGCAGATCACACAGGAACACATCCAGGCTGGTCTTGAATATCTCCAGTGAGGGAGACTCCACAACCCCCCTGGGCAGCTTGTTCCAGTGTTCTATCACCCTTACAGTGAAAAACTTCCTCCTCATGTTTCCATGGAACTTCCTATGTCTCAACTTGTCCTGTCACTGGGCATCACCCAGCAGAGCCTGGCTCCAGCCTCTTGGCACTCCCCCTTTACATATTTATAAACATGAATGAGGTCACCTCTCAGTCTCCTTTTCTCCAAGCTAAAGATCCCCATCTCCCTCAGTCTCTCCTCATAAGAGAGATGTTCCATTCCCTTAATCATCTTTGTGGTTCTGTGCTGGACTCTCTGATGCAGTTACATGAGACCTAATGTTTCCAAACAATAGTCACCTCTAAGTCCTGGAAAGCTCCATACCTAAGAGGACCTCTGGGCCGTTGCTCTGGGTGCTTGAAAATGGGGCTGAGCTTGCACTCTGGAGTCACAAAATCATGGAATGGTAGGCTTTGGAAGAGACCTCTGAAGATGAACAAGTCCAAGGCAGGTTCACCTGAAGAAGGACTTGCAGCTGTCCTGGTGGCAGCTGTCTGCTGTGCTATATTCCTCCCAGAGCAGGTTTGTGTTGTTCTTTCAGCCTGTGGCTTTTCCAAACTGAGACCATCTCCTGGTGCTGGTGAGCTGTGAAGCTGTGATGGCATGAGGCTCACCTTTCTCTGTGTTAACAGTTTTAGATGCCTGACTTTAAGCACTTTATTTTTCAGCAGGGCCACAGCTATTTGAAAGACCTCTGGTTGGTGGCAGCTTTCAGGCACTGATGATTGTGACTGGGTTTAAACAAGAGCTAGGGAAAGGAAGCTCTATTTCCCATTTCAAATCCACTGAATCATTTCTCAAGGATGCTTCTGTTATTTATGAGCAGCCTGTTCTCAGAGGATTCAAAACACCACAGGCTCCTGTACTGCACAGACCTGGATCTCTTCTAGTCCTTTCAGTGTCCTTCTTGGTCTGAGTGGATTTTCCCAATGTCCCAAACAGAAGGTGATATTATCTGCTCTTTTTACTCTTCCTCAGATCAACTTTGTCCTGTTTAATAAGCACCAGCATATTAGTTGGTGCTCAAACAGATGAGCTGTTCAGTTGCTGGGATGTCAGGAACTTGAGGCTTGCTGCTTCTTCAGAATTCAGAGCTCTGCTGTCAGTGAGCTTGTACTGTCATTATCAGAGCTGTTTTGTTCTTTTTGTTGCTGATGTTGTTTTAAAGCTGATTTTAAGAAGGTGTTCTTGCTGTACTATGGAGTGCAGAGCCACCTGTGGGGTCCAGAACAGGCTTTTGTGAATGGTTTATTAACTGGGTCCCTTTACCTCCTCTTACTGGGCGTAGAGCACTGCAAAATATGAGACCATTTCCAGGGTATGTAAAGATAAAATTAAAAGTACACAGGATCAGACTGGTGAATAATGCTGAAGTTGATATTTCCAAGGATCATAGAGTCATATTATGCACTGGGTTGGAAAGGACCTCTAAAGGTCATCTAGTCCAACCTCTCTGCAGTAAGCAGAGACATCTCCCACTAGAGCCTCATCAAGCCTGACCTTCCTGGGCTGTTCAAGCTAAGCCTTGAAGTCAAGATTTGGTCCATATTTTTGAATGTGCAGCAGTCTTTATGGGCTGATGATGTTTGTGCAGACAGGACACTGGCAAATAGTTGTTGTGGTTGAATCTGCCAACACCTGCAGCAATGGTCCAGGTACACCCCAACATCTCTGCAGCAAAAAAGGTAACATGACTCACTCTGTAATGTGTAGATAGGGCATGGCTGGATTGTCTCCTCTCAGACTGTCTGCTTTCTTTGCCTCTACTGATGTCATACTTAGGAACATGATGTCACTGGAGTCATCTGCCCATTTATTTATGGGTGTCTGTATCTGTCAGTCATTACCATAATAGTCACGAAATAGAGATAGGTGACTCCTATCTGCCTGCCCATGTCAGATGGATTTCTCCAAGCCCGTCCATTTAAAAGCTAACTTCTTGTGAGGGTGATGTATCCTTTTGGATCTCTGGGGTCACCGAACCTGAGTATCTGCCTAAATCTTCTTTCAAGTACTGCAGCTCAGAGCAGGGTTCCTTAGAGCAGGAATGCTAATGCTTGACATGAGGAGAGGGGCCAGATTTTTATGCTGCTATGAGTCCACTGCAGAGCATGAAGTATGTTCCCAGGTTTTCTTTTGTTCATTTTTCTGGTGCTGCAGCCTGAATGGTGGGATGCTGTTCCCTAAAGCCATGCTTCCAACTTTCCTCCTTCTCGACAAAGAGAATTAAATGGGAGTAGGACTCCCTCTAATGCCGAGATGTGGAGTTAGATCTCTCGTCTCTGTCGCTGAGCACTTAGTTACGTAGTTGCTTAATTAAAACATTGGAATTCAATTAAATTGCTTTGGTTTACAGCTGCTTCTTTGCAAAGGAAATGGAGGTGAGAATGTTTAATGATGCAGAGTCGGATTTGGAGTTTATGAGTTGGAAGCCAGAAGAGCATCACAGGAGGCATCACTAAATAGGCAGCTTTCAGGCTCTGCCCCCCCAAATGAACCTGATTGTTCCCTCCTGAAGTGCTGGAGCTGTGAAGTGCTTCAGTGAAAGGAGTGCACTTTTGGTGCCCTTGAGCCCCATGTGGTGGGGTGCTGTGCTACCCACATTATTTAAGCACTGTGCACTCCTGTTTTCAACCTGTCAAGTACCCTGCCCAGTGTATGAGGCACTTCCTAGACTGTCTTGTGGCAGAAGATCCAAGGGCTGCCACTTGGGAAGCTGCACCTGTGTGAGCTCCCTTGGGAGCTACCAAAGCTCAAGGTGAGCTCTGAAACTTGCAGTCGTCACCTTCTGTCAGAGCCCTTTCTGATGGTGAGCACTAACTGAATATGCAGCATCATGGCCAAATGTCAAGCCTGACCCTTTGTTGCTCAGGTTTAAGAGCAGGCAAGGAGAAGTCTCTAAAGGTAGCTCAGGGTACAACAACCTGTGATGCTTGCATCAAAAGATGGGTTTGTTGGACAAACCTTTCTGACGTATCTGTGCTGGTCTCTTCTGGGATGTGCTCGTTCTGTCAGTGGAGAAAGGGCAGCTATTTCTGGGACCATCAGCCAGAGATGTTTTATGATCACAAGATTTGTGCACAGAATTCCACAGCCCATTTCCCTTTATATCTGTTTATACCTAGACCAGACTGGAAAGGGCAAATCTCTTTCATAGAAAACTAGGATAGTTTAACATTTGGTTCTGTTCAGATCAGGAATAAAATATGAGGCAACAAACCTCTGGTATGGGGGTGCAGTCCGATGGTCTAAAGCTGAGGGTATCTGGGCTACTGTGTCCAGTTCTGGAGCCCCTATTGCAAGAAGGATATGGACATGCTGGATGCATCCAGCGAAGGGCCACGAGGATGATCAGAGGGCTGGAGCACCTCTGCAATGGAGACAGACTGAGAGAGTTGGGGCAGTTCGGTCTGGAGAGGAGGAGGCTCTGAGGAGAACTTATTGTGGCCTTCCAGTATCTGAAGAAGACTACAAGAAAGCTGGGGAGGGACTTTATAGGATGTTGGGTAGAGATAGGACTAGGAGGAACAGAGCAAAACTAGAAGTGGGTAGATTCAGATTGCATGTTAGGAAGAAGTTCTTCGCTATGAAGGTGGTGAGACACTGGAACAGGTTGCCCAGAGGTGGTGGAAGCCTCATCCCTGGAGGTTTTTAAGACCACTCTAGATGTAACTCTGAGCAACCTGATCTAGTCTGAGATGTCCCTGCCTGTGGCAGGGGGGTTGGAGTTAGATGATCCTTGTGGTCCCTTCCAGCCCTGAAAATTCTACGATTCTATTTTAACTGGGACTTTAATCTGGTGATCCTTTAGAAAGCAACCAAAAAAGAACAAAAAACACAAACGGGGCAGGGAGGGGGAGACTGAGTGGAAAAAAAAACTTGCTGATAATAGGGCTTCATTGGTTATTTATCCAGCTGAAGGTTCTCTGATGAGGACTATTATATTTACAGATCAGTGGAGTCCCTGAAAGCTCTTGCTTTGTTCCCCAACATCTTCCCTTTGGCAGCCCTACAGGCAAGGAAACCTGCCATCAGGCTGAAACAGACAGAAACAATCCAGATTATGAACTCTGTGAACTTTTTTTTGTGTGTGTGTGTGTGTGTATATGTTTTTCCTTTGGCTCAAGATGAAGTACAAATACAGGTGCTGAGAAATTTGCTGATTTCGGAAGAACTTATTTATAGGAGGAGCTGGAAAACGTAGTGGTGCTTTTGCAGCAACTCTCCGCTGGAATTTCCCTGGTACAGGTGGATGAAAAAAATGATGCCATAGCCTCCTCTAGTGGCAAATGCTTGCTTGAGATTCTGAGTGCTTGGAACATGCTTTTTGTCCCAAAGGAGGAAAGCAGGCAGCATGATGCCTGTAAAATGAGTGGTGAGAGCTTTTTGGTCCAATAAAGGTTCATACCTGTCCACCTGGTAAACTCCCTAAGCACCTTTGGTTGACAAACTTGTGTAATCCAGCAGATAATGGCTGGAGTTGATGAGATCTTTATTTAGGATTTAGGTACTGGAATTGAGAGCACCCTGATGAAGTTTGCTGTTGATGCAAAACTAAGTGGGGAAGGTGACACCCCGGAAGGGAGAGGCACTCTCCAGGAAGATCTTGTCAGGCTGGGCAAGTGGGCAAGAAGAAATTGTATGTGGTTCAATGAGGCCAAGTACAGGGTCTTGCACCTGGGAACACATAACCCAGGATTTAATCTGGGGTGTATTAAGGGGAGTGTGGCCAGCAGATTGAGGGAGGTTCTCCTTCCCCTCTATTCTGCCCTGGTGAGACCTCACCTGGAATATTGTGTTCAGTTCTGGGCTCCCCAGTTGAGGAGGGACAGGGAGGGAGTCCAAGGGAGGGCTATGAAGATGCTGAAGGGGCTGCAGTAGTGCCCTGTGAGGAGAGGCTGAGGGACCTGGGGCTGTTTGGTGTGGTGAAGAGAAGACTTAGAGGGGATCTAATCAATCTTTATAAATATCTGAGGGCTGGGGGTCAAGAGGGAGGGGACAAACTCTTCTCAGTTGTGCCCTGGGATAGGATAAGGGGCAATGGATATAAACTACAGCACAGGAAGTTTCATCTCAGCGTGAGGAAGAACTTCTTTACTGTAAGGGTCCCAGAGCCCTGGCACAGGCTGCCCAGAGAGGTTGTGGAGTCTCTGTCTTTGGAGACTTTCAAGCCCTGTCTGGATGTGTTCCTGTGTGACCTGCAATAATTACGGTCCTGCTCTGGCAGGGGGGCTGGATTTGCATGATCTGTGGAGGCCACTTCAAACCCCTAAGATCCTGTGATCCTGTGAATGCAGCTCAGGTTGGGAGCCACCTGGCTTGAGAGCAGCACTGTGGAGAGTTACCTTGGGGTCTTGGTGGACAAAAGGCTCACCATGAGTGAACAGAGTGCTGCAGTGGCAAAGAAAGCCAAGAGGCTGCTGAGTTGCATTAATAAGAGTATCACCAGCAGGGATAAAGTTGTTCTCCCACTCTACTCAGTGCTGGTCAGACTACACTTCAAGCACTGTGTACAGTTTTGGTCCCTGCTATGGAAGAAGGATTCAGAGAGGCTGGAACGGGTCCAGAGAAGGGCCACAAGAATGACCAGAGGACTGGAAGATCTGTCATGTGAGGGAAGGCTGAGACAACTGGATTTGTTCAGCCTTGAGAAGAGAAAGCTTAGGGGAGACCTCATAACCATGTATAAGCACATAAAGGGCAGCTGTCACGAGGAGGGAGACTCCCTTGTTCCACAGTCCCATGGTAGGGACAAGACATAATGGGTACAAGTTGCTACTGGGGAGATTCAGACTGGATGCCAGAAAAAAAAATTCCACCATTTACACTATAAGATAGGAATAAACTCCCAAGTGAGGTGGTGAGTTCCTCTGCATTAGACAGTTTCAAGACAGGGTGCTGGGCCATCTCATGTGAACTATACTCTTACCCTGAGAGGTGGGACTAGGAGATCCATGAGGTCCCTTCCAACCTGCTATTCTATGAACCTGTGAATCTCAAAGGTTTTTTCCAAAAAATGGTTTTATGACTAGCACGAGTAGCACAAAGCTGGATAGAAGCATAGAATCATAGAATGGTAAGGTTGGAAGGGACCTCAAGGATCATCTAGTTCCAACCCCCTGCCATAGGCAGGGACACCTCCCACTAGTACAGGTCACTCAAGGCCTCCTCCAACCTGGCCTTGAACACCTCCAGGGAGGGAGCAGCCACAACCTCCCTGGGCAACCTGTGCCAGTGTCTCACCACCCTCACTGCAAAGAACTTCCTCCTAACATCCAGTCTAAATCTCCCCTCTGCCAGTTTAAACCCATTGCCCCTTGTCCTGTCATTGCAAGACCTTGTCAATAGTCCCTCCCCAGCCTTCCTGTAGGCCCCCTTTAGATACTGGAAGGCTACTCTAAGGTCTCCTGGAAGCCTTCTCTTCTCCAGGCTGCAGAGCCCTAACTCTTTCAGTCTGTCCTCATAGGAGAGCTTCTGCAGCCCTCTGATCATCTTCGTGGCCTCCTCTGGACCTGCTCCAACACTTCCATGTCCTTCCTGTGCTGGGGGCTCCAGAACTGCACACAGTGATGAGGTGCTACATTTAGTAGTGAGAAGGAAGGCCAGATGGATGATGCTGGCACACAAGAGCCCATTTAATCTGTTGATGTCTTTCACTCGTGGTTTTCTAGTAGTGTTAGGTGCAGCACTTTGTGTGTGCAATGGAACTTTGGGAAAAAAAAAATACTTTGTGCTTAGGTCCAACTTCTTCAAGGCGCTCTCTTCAGTGGCTGGTGCTGCAGTTGGCATAGTGAGGCAAGGACAGAGGTTTTCAGGTTTGTACCTGTGCAAATACAGTGCAACTTCTGTGTTCACCTCAGGAATTCCTAGGGATCAACACAGTCTGAATCCACTTCCAAAGTGCTTTTATTTATATGTATAAAAGGAACTTGAAGCTGACTTTCCAAACAGTGCAGCACACGTCTTCATCCAACTTGCTTTCAGGGATGTCTGCTTGTCCTTTTCTGTTCAGGGCTGAGGTCAGTATTTTCAGAAGCTGATCTTGGTATGCTATTGCAGGAAAATAAAATGATGATGATTCACAAGGTCATGAAATATCAGCAGAAATGAAGAATAAAATCTGAAGGATTTGACCCAACCCCAAATTTGTATCAAATTAAGGGACTTTCAACCCATAATTTTCCTCTGGTAAATAGTGAAATCATTATTTTATTAGAGCTAATTTATTTAATTATCATAAATGAAATGATGTTCAGGAGCACTAATGTGTGTATTGATTTTGGCTGTCAGTGCTTGCAAGCTCCTGAGAGAAGGGCTTTCCTCGTGAGCTCTGTTCACACAGAGCATTTGCAAATGGCATGGGAAATGCAGAAACAGAAGAGTCATAGAATCAATAAGGCTGGAAGAGACCTCTAAGATCATCAAGTCCAACCATCAACCCAACACCACCATGTCCACTGTGCCATGTCCCAAAGCACCACATCTAGATGTATTTTGAACACCTCCAGGGATGGTGACTCCACCACCTCCCTGAGCCACCTGTTCCAATGTCTAACCATACTTCCAGGAAAGAAATTCTTCCTAATACCCATCCTAAACCTCCCTTGGTGCAATTTCAGACCAATTCTTCTTGTCCTAAACAGTCAGAATAGGTTGGACTTGGCAAGAGGCACCGTCAGTTCAGAACCTGCTCATTATTGAGTGCTGCAGCCACTGTGGTTTGGCTGTCTGCCACCTGGCCAGGACAGAGCTGTGGATACTTCATAATCAACTGTGACATGGACCAAGGTCTTTGAGATTTTCTCAGGTAGGGAGATAGCCACCAGCAGTCAGTTAACCTGGGCTGCTGGAGCCTCAGCTCAGGGGGTGGAGGTTGAGTCTGCTGAGCTCCTCAGCCCTGACATCTGCCTGCTATTTCCTTGCAGTTGTCTCAGTCTGATCTTCAATGAGGTTTTTCAAAAGCACTTTTGGGAGTTTGAAACTTGTGTCAGAGAAGTGCAGTGATTTTTATGCTCACAATGTTCTCAAGTGTTTTTGCAGATGCTATCACAATAATGTGTGTGGCACACAACTCTCTTCTCTCAACAGGCACACTAGTGAAGGGTTAAGCTTAGTTTTGGTCTATATTGAAAAATTCTAACTCTAAGAACTGGTCTCCAGCACCTAAAGTATCAGATAGGATTGGGATCATGCTCTTGTGAGGACTTGGACCAGAAATTTTCTGTTTTTTTCTTCTCTGTGTTTGGTGAGTGAATGAAAACTGTGTTTGAGTTTAGAAGTTTGCCAGTGTGATTGAAATCTGCTTTCAGGTATCAAAAAAGCCTCATCCCACAGGGCTCAAGTAAATAGACAGGTGACTGTAGGGATGCTTGCAGCTCTTGGTTGTTTAATATTTGTTCAGATTTTGTCAACATTTGCCCATGTTATTCATATGTCTTTCCTTGAAGTGTGGTAAGAGCCAAGAAAGGAGCAGGGAGCTTTACTCTGAGCTGCTACACAGTTGTTCTACCTGCAAATATATAGGGCAACCACCACCCTCCTAGCACATGACTGGAGCATGGCTGAAAGACAGCATGGTCCAGGAACCTCATTTATATTTGCCTCTTTCCCCCCATTACCCTTAAAAGCCTTTTCCAACCAAAACAGTTCTATGAGTTATGAAAGCCTTCCCAGGGACGTGGTGGAGTCACCATCCCTGGATGTATTTAAAAGACATGTGGATGTGGTGCTGAAGGACATAGGTTAGTGGTAGTGTTTTAGCAGTAGTGGTGGGATTGTGAGCTCTGGGTGAGCAGTTGGACTTGATAATCTCAAAGGTCTCTTCCAACCTCAACAGTTCTATGATTCTATGATACACCAGAGATGGAAGTGATTCAAGATACCTCTCCTTGAGCATGCCACTGTGAAGGTGCTGTGCTCTCCGGTGTGCCGCCGTGAAGGTGCTGTGCTCTCCGGTGTGCCGCCGTGAAGGTGCCGTGCTCTCCGGTGTGCCGCCGTGAAGGTGCCGTGCTCTCCGGTGTGCCGCCGTGAAGGTGCCGTGCTCTC
>WBNM01001641.1:21094-44152 GCA_013399055.1 Ramphastos sulfuratus
AATCATAGAATCATAGAATGGTAAGGTTGGAAGGGACCTCAAAGATCATCTAGTTCCAACCCCCATGCCATAGGCAGGGACACCTCCCACTAATACAGGTCACTCAAGGCCTCGTCCAACCTGGCCTTGAACACCTCCAGGGAGGGAGCAGCCACAACCTCTCTGGGCAACCTGTTCCAGTGCCTCACCACCCTCACTGTAAAGAACTTCCTCCTAACATCCAGTCTAAATCTCCCCTCTGCCAGTTCCAACCCATTGCCCCTAGTCCTGTCATTGCCAGACCTTGTCAATAGTCCCTCCCCAGTCTTCCTGTAGGCCCCCTTCAGATATTGAAAGGCTACTATAAGGTCTCCTCAAAGCCTTCTCTTCTGCAGGCTGAAGAGCCCCAACTCTCTCAGTCTGTCCTCATAGCAGAGCTGCTGCAGCCCTCTGATCATCTTCGTGGCCTCCTCTGGACGTGCTCCAACACTTCCATGTCCTTCCTGTGCTGGGGGCTCCAGAACCGCACACAGTACACAACCGAGGGTCATTGGTTTCAGAATGACAAAAGAGGAGTTACTTTTGATTATACTTTGGTTTGCAACTGTACTGAAGCATTCTGAATATGTAAAAATAGTCATAGAATGGTTTTGGTTGGATTCTCTGACTCTGTGATATTCCCAATAAGATACAGTAGCTTTAAAAGTTTATACTGTCTATTCTGTCCATCCTGATTTATTCTCATGGCATAACAGCAGGACACTGCAAGCTGTTAACAGGCAGGTTAACAAAGTAGCTCTCACTCTTTCCTCTTTTCAGTCCTGCATCTATGAGTCCTGCTTTTCCAACTGAGCTTCTCTTGGGCTCAGGAACTTGCTACAAGTGTTACAAATTGTTGGGAGAGTTCCTGCCACTTGGAAATTTGCAGTTGTTTAATTTCATATGCTGGAAAAACTCTGAACTTCAACATTTCCCTTGCAGTTAAAATAATGTTTACGTTGCAGAACACTTTTTAATAGTGTTGGGTTGTGTGTGGACCTGAACTGCTCGGCTGTTTGCAGCTGCAGGGCTGCTCGTTGTTTTTTACAGCCTTAAAATCCACACTGCACTCCAGGTTCCTGTTGGAACACGCAGGATCCTACCCTAAAAATGCTGTTTTCTGCTCTCTGGCACTGTACCACCAGGTGGCAGATGAAGCCAAGGAAAGAAAGTGCTAAAAGCTGGGCTGGCTTCACACAGCTTCCTTTCAGTAAGTAGAAACGGAGATATTCCCAGCATCAGGATACTTAATAGTTTCACTCTTGAAATAACTTCGACCTTAGTGTGGATTGCATGACAAGGTACTGCCATCAGGTCAAAAGCAGAGAACAAAAAATAATGGAATCACTTATTCTTCCATCTAAATACTCAAATATATGATGTTTTTATTAATCTGAAGTACATATAACACAGGATCAATTTGGGTCACTTTATTTTGGGGCTAAAATTTAAACTGCTGAACGACTCTGTGCAAATATAATAATCACTACTATAAAAATAGTCTGTGTAGACTAACAGGTTCTAGAAACTCGAGTGGGAGTCCTGGTGGACAACAGGATGACCACAACCAGTAATGTGCTCTTGTAGCCAAGTTGGCAAATGCCATCCTGGGGTGCATCAAGAAGAGTATTGCAAGGTGGTTGAGGGAGGTTCTGCTTCCCCTCTCGCTGATCTCTGGTGCAGCCTCACCTGGAGTACTGTGCCCAGTTCTGGGCTCCTTGGTTCAAGGACAGGGACTTGCTGGAGAGGGTACAGAAAAGAGCTATAAACGTGACTAGGGAAATGGAACATGCTTCTTAGAGAGAAAGACCGAGAGAATTTGGCCTTTTGTATCTGGAAAAGAGCAGACTGAGGAGGAATCTCAAAAATACTGACCAATATGTAGAGGTTGGGTGTCAAGAAGAAGGGGCCAATCTCTTTTCACTAGTTCCCAGTGATAGGGTGAGGGGCAACAAAAGGGAACACAGGAAGTTCCACCTCAACATGAGTGAAAATTTCTTTCGTGTGAGGGTGCTGGAGCCCTGGACCAGGCTGCTTGGAGAGGTGGTGTTTTCCGTCCCTGGAGCATTCAAAACCCACCTGGACATATTCCTGTGTGAGCTTCTTTAGGTGAACCTGTCTTGGCAGAGAGAGTGGACTTAATGATTTCCAGAGGTTCTTTCCAAGCCCTACCATTCTGTGATTCCTGGCTGGGCAGCAGTTCAGAGCTCTCACTTCTCCTTATTCCCCTTCTCCAAGAAGGGAGGAACCTTCTTACAGCCACCATCTGTGTTTCTCTGGGAGGTCTCTGTTGCAGCTACCGTTCAGTGCTGCATGCTGTTGCTGTAGGACTGCTGAGGCAGCAGTTCTGTGCTGGTTCATCTGTATTTTGCATTTGGGATTCTTGGATCATAACAACAGGAACAGAAGTGGAGCCTGAGCTCTCAGCCTCTTGCTGCTAGACTGATCAGCTGGGGATTTTGTTGTTTGATTCCAAGGAATAAGGACAAGCCTGACTGTTGTGATTTTTTTTTTTTTTTTTCTGTACGAGATCAGTTCAAAACTGCAAGGTAGGATGAAATTAAATAGGAATGCTTAAAAGTTTGCAAGATTCCGAATCTGATTCCCTGTTGCAGTCATGGAAGGGAGCCATGTTTTTCTGCTGCAGCAGAGCAATAAATGTGTGTCATTTTGTTTGTGCCACTCTAGTTTCTTTGGATGTGCTGGACCCTTATTTCAGCATGTTTCATTGTGTAGAGGCAGACTAGACAAAGTTTGCCTGTTGTGAAGAACATACACAGAAAGCAGAACACCATACAGGAAGGCTGGGGAGTGACTATTGACAAGGTCTTGCAATGACAGGACAAGGGGCAATAGGTTTACACTGGAAGAGGGGTGATTGTAACTGGATGTTAGGAAGAAGTTCTTTCCAGTGAGGGTGGCTGCTCCCTCCCTGGAGGAGTTCAAGGCCAGGTTGGATGAGGCCTTGAATGACCTGTACTAGTGGGAGGTGTCCCTGCCTATGGCAAGGGGTTGGAACTAGATGATCCTTGAGGTCCCTTCCAACCTTACCATTCTGTGATTCTATACTGGTAGTGTAGCTGTGTTTTCTGGGAGACAAGTGATGGATACAGTCTTTGCTTCTGTACTATCTCCGTATCAGCCAGCAAGAAGCTAACATGGGGCTGCAAATCCTACTGGCACTTACCAAGTCATCTGTGTGGCACTTAAAACCATGAGTAAATTGATCAGGTTATGCCTTAAAGGGACTGGATTTGACTCACCACTGTCTCTTCTGGAGGGCTGATTTGTGCTTTCCTCCTTGGGTGGATAGAAATGTAAATTTCCTCTTCAAGACCATCTTATTTTCCTTTCTTTTAGGCATTCAGTCATCAGTCATTTACAGGGCAATCTCCAGTGAGTACCTCACAGCAAACAACAACTATTTATTGATGCAAAAGGGAAAAAAGCATACCAGTTCTACTGGTAGTCCTTTTGTTGCAGGTCCTACAACACACCATGGAGTTACTTTTCTTAAAGTGATACCCCACAGAGTTAAATGGTAGTCTAGCAGGGATAAGGTCTTAGCTGGAATCACAGAGGAGCTGTGCTCCTTTAGGCCAAGTGCTTGTAGTTATGTGTTGAGGGCACATAACAAACATAAAGCGATCAGAGAAATTCTTTCCTGTCAGGGTGGTGGAACAGTTGGCCAGGGAGGTGGTGGAGGGCCCATTCCTGGAGACATTCAAGGTCAGGCGTGATGGGGAACCTGATGTCCTTGGGGGTGTCCCTGCTTTACTGCAGGTGTGGACCTCTAGAGGTCCCTTCAAACCAATTGCAGTCTATGATTCTGTGGAAGCAAAGTGGAGATTTGAGCGGGCTGTGTTTTCTTCTCATTGATGAAAGCAACAAAACAAGTTAATATGCAGTGAACGTCTAGATAGTAAAAAGGATTAGTTTGGCACAGGTGATGTTTTCCATGTACAACTCCAGTTTTCTTGTAAAACCATAAGAACCATTCTGAATCACTTAAACCATTTCCTGAGGTAGCAGAAGAGGACAGAATACTGAAATTTTAATAAGAACTGCGCAAATTTTAGGGAGTTGTCATTACAAATTCATGTAGGCTTTGGGAGAAGGAGTTAAATGTGCTGGTGATTGTGGGAAAAGAACTACATTTAGAAGCAGATTAACCTTGTTTGTAATTGCAAGGCAGTACTAAATGCCACTGCTGGCTTTTGCCTGCCTGTCAATAATTGACATGGGTGACACAAAACCTATTGACTCAAGGTCAGTCGTTTGAAATCAATAGAACTCAGCAGGCAATTAGAGATGGGCTTGAGAATGTTCTTCCACGGGGCTTTTTGACTCCCTTTTGGTGAGAATGGAGCCACTTGCAAGTGAAGATGTCTCAGAATCGACTTCATGTTTTGCCCCACTGCAGTTTTCATGGAGTGGTGGTGCTTGTTTATGGTAGCAGTAATTAAAGTTGTTTTTAACAGTGTGGTGTATTTGGATATCAGCAATAGTCACAACTTGATTATAAGCAGCAGTGGCATAATAGACAGTGAATATTCTTTAAAATTGTGCAGTTCACAGCATGATTTGTTTCTGCCTACCTGTTACTGTGAATTCCAAGTATAGAAGCAGCAATGTGTATTAGTAAACACTGAAATATTATTTGGGGGGAATTGTTTACTGGTAACAAACTGAGATGCTTCACCTTTCCAGACTGCATTCAGCAAAACATAAATGCTTAAACATGTTAAAATGCTTGAGTGACTTCACTTGCTAGATCTCTTTTAGCACCTAAAGCCCAGACTCTGGAAGATGTTTACTTGCTTGTGACTTTAAGATTTGATCCTTAGCCTTTCTCATGCATTTGCAAGTGCTTTTGGTAAAAAGATTAAGAAGTAACAGCTCCTCAGCTGGAGTTAGATACTTTTCCTCCTGATACACACACTGGTATATGTTCACTGCTGGTCCATTACACCAGAAAATAACCAGGCTTGTGCACATGTGACTTGCAGATGTGTCTTAGAGGGAGTAGTAACTCCTGGCGAAGAGGCAGAGCCTTTTTAAGTAGCTCTTCTCTACTATGTGTAATCATGACTTCATAATGAACAAATCACACTCAGAGACAGAGCATGACCTCGCAGTCTGACTCTGGTTCTACACTGGCTAAATCTCATTACTTACACAGGATATGAGCATGAGCTTGGCTTGCTGTACTGAAGAAGGGTGAGTTAAACAAGGTCTTAGTCAAGTTTAGCAACAGAAAATTCAAATCCAGCTCTTGATTAAGACAAAGTATAATTGTGGCTGTGTTTTGGACTACAGTCTCTGCAGTACTGTACACCTTCAAAACCAAATCTTAGTGTTTTCTTCACTTGTCAAAGATACATTTGGAGTAGCTGGCTTGGATGACCCCAACTGAAATATCTTCAGTATTTTTTCCCTACTTTCGAATGTCAAAAAAGGGAGCTTTTCTGCAGCTCAGAAGTAAAGATTAAACATTTCAAAGGGTAACCATTTCACAATTGGTAGCAACTGTAATTCTACTGCGTGCGTTTTTTCTTTTTTTTTACTTGTTACCTTTACAGGGTATCAGTAATGTGGCTAATTTAAAGAAGAAAGGAAGTATGGTACATATTCTACCTCACGAATGGTTTGGAGCTATTTGTGCTGCAGAGTGCCTTACAATGAAGGGTATCAGCTAAACCAAGCACTAGGCTCCAGTGGCTGGCATAATGTACCGCAGTATCCAGTTACAGGCATTCTCTGTAATTCTAGGAGGCAGAAAATAAAATTTGACACTCAAAAATAATAAGTTTAAGTAAATCATGTTGGAGAAATGTACATTTATGTCCAAGAAATGGTTAGAGGTTGCCAGAACAGTGCAGCTACATTATGAATCTTTAATGATCTCTGAAAGTCATAATGGTCTGTCACTAATGCCCATTAATGATCTCTCTATACCGCGGGTATGGGCTTGATGTTTCTGGCCAGTACCTTAGAGAATACTTTAAATATGCCTTAAACTTTGTCTGATCTGCTCCCTGTGTGGCTGCTCCAAATGTAGACTGCAATTGTTTGAGTAGGAGCAGCTTGCAAGGCAGCATGGCTTTGGGGTTAAGAAAATCTTATTCAGGTAAGACGTATTTAACCAATATTTTTACAGGAAAAATAAGAAGATATTTCCTGGCAGCTAATCCTCTGCAGAGATACTGAATGATATAAAGAAGTTTAAGTTTAATATTTATTAATATTAAGAATGTAATGGTTCTTTGACTTCATGAATTGTCTTTGGTAACTCTACAAATAGAAGATTTCATAAGGAAGAGGCAAGCATTACTGTTAATTCTTACTGATGGGCAGCATGAATGTACTGAATACGCTGCTGAACAGGCAAATTTGTCCTGTTTGGCCATGCATTTCAAATGTCACACAGGTTGCTTCTATGGCCTTTTAAACACCCATGCCACCTATTTAGTTAGCTTTGTAGCCAAGCTTTTTGTCAAGTATAAAGCTTACTTTAGAGAAAAGAAATCCAGTGTTTCTAGTTAGGTTCGGATTGCCTTGCATGCAAGCACTGTGCCTAATGTTGACTGAAGACGGTCTCCTTAGGGTGCTGATAACTTGAACACCTTTTCACTATAAAAACCTCATCATCTCTATTCTTTTGCAAATGTTTTAGCTAAAGGCTTTTGATAGTGTTATTTACTTTATTAATGAAAAAAGCATGTTGTTTGCATTTGATCTGAAATGATCAGATTACTGTAAGAACCAACGCCCTATGACTAGAAGAGAAAAACAAATCTGAGGACTCTTGGAAAATGCCCCCATATCAAGCAGTAATCAGTGTGTACACAGATATTAACTGTGGGAGTTAGATATGTTAACTCTCTGGGCCATATCTATGTATATATATATGTGTGGGGTTTTTTTCATTAGAAATAACTCAGAATGATTAGTAAACAACTTCTATGACATTGCATGCAGCATCCATGTTTTTTATTCTCTTTGCAATTCATGCAGTCAATGTAAGTGTAGGGAAATGTAGAATGTGGAGTAAGCAGCTTATAATGTTTTGGGGCATGTTAAAAATGCATTTACAAAGCACAATCACTCATTATGCAGTCTGGATGATGAACTATTGAATGCCTTGCTCCTTGACTTAGGGGGTAAGTTTTTATAACCCAAATAGCGGTACAGTTGAAGTGGGTCTGAAACCATCACCGGATTTTGCTGTAGGTCAGATTTTGGGAAGCATGTCGCCTGGTCACACCATACAAACAAAAGGCTGGTGGCTGATTATGGACCTCGGTGTAACCTTGGTGTGAAGGTGCCGCGGAGGGGAAGGGAGGTGGTGTGGGGCAGGGTGCGCGGGCGGCAGCCGGGACTCGGATCAGCACCGCGGACAGCGGCCGCTCCCCGGCTCCGTCGTCACCCTTCCCGCGGTGGGGGGACAGCGGGAGGGGCTGCACCTGGCTCCGCGGGCCCCTCAAATGGCCTGAAACCGGGAAACGCAGTCTGAAATCGGGAAACAGCCTGAAATGGGAAACAAACACAGCCTTAAACGGGAGTCACCGCGGCTCTCCCTGCCCCGCGCTTCCCGGTTCGCTCTTAATTACAGCCGGAGGCACCTCTTACGTTGGTTGTAATTAACTGTCACCAGTGACCGAAAGAAAACTGGGAAAGAAAGTGAATGACCTTGCTAGGGCGTTAACAAGAACTAACTCTAGGTGTCCCTCTTGGTTTTGGTTTTAGCAGCAATTTTGCACGTTTTGGGTTTGACTGGAAGTACTGGAAATTTGTCCCGTCGGTTTGGGATGTGACCGTTTGTAAATTAACAGCATGCTTCTTCTGCAGGAAGTTATATTTTGCTGAAAGCCTCCCAGAGACAGTTTACATCAGAACTTTTATAAGTAGGCTAAAATTTATAACAATAATGGTTTAAAAAAATATAGTTATTGAGACAGACATTTCATATATCGCAGAGCTGGGGGTGGGGGNAAACATCTTAGGTTTGATCATATTTGTAAGCTAGGCAGAAGAAAGGCAGGAAAAAAGAAAATAAACCCCCCATGAAACTGTGTTTAAGTGTCTATATTATACATGTAGAATCTGTTACAGTCCAGAGAAAACTGGACTCCATTGTTCCTAGCAACTTAATGCTCCAGTAATATAAGGGGAACTGCTTGGGAATCCCTACAGGTCTCAAAGAGTGCTGCAGGACTTTGTGTATTCTGTGTACCTGCTTGTTTTACCTGTGCTGATGTACACGTGGGTGCCTTTTTACAATCAGACTCTTTTAACTCCTTGTAGCTGCCCCTCATATAGGAGACAAGAAAAGGCAGGGAGATATTCCTTCATTAAGGTTACATGGGATGGACCAAGTGGAATTGATTGCACGGTAGCATTGAAAGATCAGTTAAGATAACTTCTTACAATCTATCAGGCTCACTTCAGTGCCTTAGAATATAATTTCTTTCTTCCCCAGAAACACCTCCCAGATCTTGGAATGTTGTGTTGTAGATGAAGCTAAACTAAACTTGTTGGTAAACAAGATTAAGTTTCTCAGATGAAGCATAAAGGCATCAAGATACTGATGGGGTTTGTAGCTACTGCTCATCAGAAGCGTGTTATAATTTTTAACAGAACAAGGAAAGGAGATCTGGCAGGGAGAGGTGCAAAATAAGAATAATAAACAAGGGGATGAGGGTTGAATGAAGAGGAAGAGGTGCTGGTGATGGATCAGCATCTGTTAAAATGTAGTGTGTCTCTGCTGTGAGTTTAGCTCAGCATGATTTGGCAGTATGACTGGGCAGTTGCAAAGGCCATGCATATGGACTGGAGATGTAATTAAAATCATGGTATTATATTTGTATCTACTCCTACAGGTTAATCTACTAGTTGTTAGTGCTGGTAGGTTTAGGTAGAAATGTAGCTACAAGTTGGACAAGTATCCAGACTCAGTATGAGCAGATAATGTCCCTGTTGTAGTTTAGCTGGACTTAAGTGTGGCATAGGAGTGCTCAGCTCAGGCAGATTCATATCTGCTTCTCTGCTTTCTGAGCCTTGTTTCTCTGCATGGCAACAAAGCCTTTCTGATGAGATCTGAGTCCCCAGAAATGTACCCAGCCATCTAATGCAAATATTGGGAGCAGCAGCAGATGTTCTGCTATTAGCCTCCTTCCCCGAACTGACTTCTCTGAGTTTCTTTTAAGTTGCTTATGCAGAATTTGCATTGACTTTTTTTTTCTAGTCTCCAGGCCTATTTAAATCCAATACAGCCAGTGCTGGCTTGTGCTTCTTGTCCCTGTTTTGCCAGCCAATGTTGCTTGTGAATGCTGCTTGCAGAAAGAGTACATCTAGCTCATGCTAATGAATTCCTCTCTGTTTAGTTATGGTACCTTGTATTTTTCACGTCAAAAATCCCTGTGTGATTTATAGATGTCACCTTTGCTCTGCTCTTGCCAGCAGCAGCTTCTGCTAAGCCTGGAGTTGCCATGAGGCCAATTGCTGGAAGGTATGTGTGTGGGGGAAGTGTGCTATGCTGCTGCTTGGGCTGGGCTTATATTCATGTGTATTCCTGAGCACTGCCAGAAGCAAGACACTGAGCTACGTGGGCCTTCATTAAGTGATTACTTAGTTTTGATGGTGGTAAATATTATTTATTCTGAAGATACTTTAGGTAGATTACAGTCTGAATCACTCAGCAATCACAGTTCAGCAAGGCAGAGGTAGTGTTTTCCTTCATGCAGCTGTGAAAATAATGGTGATTTTTTTTGTAGGGGATTGAATTGCTCTCTGAAGGTGCCTTTGTCTCTTCTTTCTTGGTTGTACAGCCCAGATATTTGGTCAGATGGTCTTAGATAAACCTAGCTTTTACATAACTGAATTTAGGTCAGATGTCTGCTCTGTCACAATTAATACCATGATTATTACATGGTGAACTGAGGCGGAGTGTAAAGTTTGGGCTCATGGTCCTCTTCCTTAACTCTCAAGGATATACCTTCCTCTGGTTACTGAAACTGAGACCAGCAGAACTTCTTCCAGTTCCACAACAGCAAGTGAAGTGAGGCCTCACTTGCACCTTTACAGAAGCATAGACCTAGTGTGGGGTCTGACTCCAGCTCCCAAGGAGCCCTGCTTCTATCCAAGACATGGCACTTCTTGTTCAAAGTCCTTTTCATTTGTGAGCAACTCTCTCCACATTCTCATCTGTTTGGGTAAACTCGTTGCCATGATCTCAGCAGTCAGGTAGAAGACACAGAAAACCATTGCCAGGCTCTTCTGATCCTAGCCTGGGTAATTTGGTTTCATTGTGAGAAAACAGATGGGTCTTACATCATTAACACAGGCATGGGAAGCAGTAGGCTTGGCATCCAGCACACAACTGCAGTGAATTGAGCTCTCTAGTTATGTGAACTCAAGCTGTGGGGTAGAAGTTAACTTTGGAGCAAAGCAAGGACCATATCTGAGAGAGGCTGGGAGAAATATTTAGGTGCAGGTGGGAGAGGGAGTACTTTCAGAGACTCCAGCTCACTGGAAACCAAATCACTGTGGTTTTGTTCTTGACAAAGGATGAACGATCAGATCTATGAAAATTGGAATCATAGAATCATAGAATAATTAAGTTTAGAAAAGGCCTCAAAGATCAAGTCCAACTTTCTGCCCAACACCTCCATGACCACTAGACCGTGTCCCAAAGTGCCACATCTAATCTTTTATTTTAACATCTCCAGGGACAGCAACTCCACCACCTCCCTGGGCAGCCCGTTCCAATGTCTGACCACTCTTGCAGGAAAGAAATTCTTCCTGATATCCAATCAAACCTCCTCCAGTGCAACTTGAGGCCATTACCTCTTGTCCTGTTGTTAGTTAGTGGGAGAAGAGGCCAACACTCACCTCACTCCAACCTCCTTCCAGGTAGCTGTAGAGAATAATAAGGTCTCCTCTCAGCTTCCTCTCCTTCAGGCTAAATAATCAGGTGGAAAAAGATCATTGGAGTAATAAGACAATCTCTGGGCAGCTTGCTTTGGGTCTGTGAAGGGCTACTTACAGTGTTTTGTCATGTGTAAAGTGGCCTTATGTTAAGTTTGACAGTGGCATATAGCCCACACTTCTTGTGTGTCCCATGCTGAGATGTAAATATTTCAGGGCTGATACGCTGTCATTTACACTGATGTTTCCAAGAGTCATCATGCTGAGAGGTGAATGAACAGAGACTTCTGTGCATACTGATGTAGGAGGATTTTTTTTGCTGTAGCTTTGTGGTGGGCAGAAAGAAGTCGGTTGGTCATGGCTGCAAGTTCCTGCCTCAGGTTGCCCCCCCCGCCCCTCCAAGGCACCAGAATAACTTGTTCCCATTTTGGGAGCCTGCAAAGCTGTGGGAGCTGATCTCTTCTGTTTGTTCTGTGACCTTTCCCAGCTGATTGGCACTGATCTTTTATGCACCGGATAGACGATCTTTTGTGGTTGACATTTTGGGATGACTGAATATAGATTAACCTAAGCAAAAATATTTCCATCTTCCTACCTTCAGAAAATACCCTCCTTTTCCAAAAATGTCTGTGCCACCACGTCAGATTGAATCCAGTTTTGACTGAGTGCTATAAAGGAATTGGAATTCACAGCTGGGAAGGGGCACAACTGGGATTTCTCTCATTAGTATTTTCTGAGAATCTAAGAGGAAAGTGATGCTCTTGATGTGAGATCTCATGGCCATCCTGAGCATTTAGTAGGGCATGTCAATCATGGAGAAGGCCTGCATTCTTCCTAGAGCCAGTGAGGATCCCTTCCAAACCAATGCAATCTGTGAATCTGTAAGCCTTGTCCTAGCAAACTTGTGTAGATCTGATAAGAGAACAGGATGAGGATATGACAACCTTTTGTAATGCATCAGGCACAGAATTATTTTTTAAATATCTTGGTGAGATGACTCACATGTGGAAGGCAGGGACATGTTTCTCTGCTTTGCTGGATGTGGACCAGTTTCAGCACATCCAGTCCTGTGCACCAGTTGTTGTACTGAGGTCTCTTCTGGTATTAAGATTCACGATTCTGTACTGTTGAGAAGATAGACGTCAACTAGACAACTAATCCCTTCAACAGCGAGTGAGCTCTTAGATAAAGTAGGTCCAGGTGACATGTCTACACTGGTGTCACAGGAACTTAATTTCATTCTTTTCCTGTTGCTGAACAGGGCTGCATATTGCACTTTTGCAAAGATCCATGCCACAGACACCTACAGGAGCATCCATGTTCGCTATTTACAAGTTCCCTTATGCTCTCTATGTAAATATCCTTCTCTTTATGACAATACAGAGAATCGCAGAATTGTGCAGGTTGGAAGGGACCTCTGGAGATCACCTAGCCCACCCCCTCTGCCAGAGCAGGTTGCACAGGGCAGTGTCCAGGAGGGTTCTGAATGACTACAGAGACTCCACCCCCTCTTTGGGTCATCTCCCAGTGCTCTACCACCCTCAACATAAAGAAGTTCCTCCTCATGGTTAGATGAAACTTCCTATGTTCAAATTTGTCCCTGTTACCTCTTGTCCTGTCACTAGCCTCATCCTCCGACACCCACCCTTTTAAGAATTTATAAGTGTTGATAAGATTCTCCCTCAGTCTCCTCTTCTCTGTGCTAGAAAGCCCCAGGTCCCTGAAGCCTTACTTCATAAGATAGGGCTCATATAAAGGTCTACAGCTGATTATTATGTCTTGATATTTAATATTAAAGTTAATTTTAAGATGGCCCAGTCTATTGACTAAAATATCCTCAAGTCAGAGCTCTTGGTCCAGACCTTCCTGAAGGCCCAGCTCTTCCACTAATGCCTTTTCCCAGCTTGCACTCAGATATAAAGCTTTAGCTGACTCTTAATTTAGCAGTTATCTAGGGTAGGATGTTGCTTTCAGGGGCAGTGAACTGGAGAGCAAGGCGTGCTCAACGCCCCGAGCAGGGAGCACCCAGCCACGCACCGCTCTGCAGCACCCGCGTCCAGCCGCCGAGCTGGCTGCAGAGGAAAGGCTGAGTCATTTCCACGGGATGTTTCACGGAGCAGCTAGGTGATGCGGGGCTCGGGTCTGAACAGCTCTGCTTCCTGGTGAATAGTAATTCTGTTTACTTAGGAGAGGGGAAAAAAAAATAACTCACTGGGGGCCTCAGTGCTGCTGTGTCATAGCCGGCTGGATGAGAACTTGTTTATCTCAACCTGCAAAGGGAGAGAAGCGATTCTAGTGGCACTTCTCAGAAAACAATGCTCTACTTTTGGGGAATGTAGGCAGTGGCAACAATCCATAGAATATGAGTCTTGAAGTTTTGGGTTGTTATTTTGGTTTTGTTGTTTGTTTGTTGTTTTTTTTTTTTTTCCTGCTTATTCTGTAACAGAAGTAGCATGTTACCCCAGCAAGGAAGCCAAAAAAAAAAAAACCCAAATGCTGGGACTCCTGACATTCCACACCAGGATAGATTGTTTTTTTGTTACACCAAATTAGTTTCAGCCCTGTAAATGTAAAGGGATGGATGGTTTAGGGTTTATGTTGGACTGAGTGAGGTCTGGAGCTGGCTTGTGTTTTTTTCCTCTAGTCTTGATTTTCATGCAACATTTGTTTTGCTCAGCATCTTCCCATTTATATAGGAGCTACTATAAATCTTTTGGTACTTGTTTATAGGGGAACAGGAAATAACTGGCCATGCTGTTTAATCTGAGGCTGGGATGTTTTGACCCAGGGTGCTGGCAAGAAGTGCCTGCTTTATGGCAACGTGTCATGAGAATTGTTAATGATTCTACAGGGCACAGAGGAGATTGGGCCCCTCAGCAAGTCACATGTTTGGCTCATATGCCAATCACTTAACCAGGCAGCTGGAAAGTGCCACCTCTCCTCCACCCATTCCCTTCTCTGACAACAGTGCTGCACTGGTACATTACTCTGTGCTCCATCACATCTGTTGACATTCAAGTGTTGAAATAGTGCAGGTGACCAGCAGTGGGGGAGCAGTGGGAGCTCCTCTGTGCACATGGTGCCACCATGGCTTGGCACAACATGCAGCTTGCTTCATGGCGGTGAGGGCTGGAGCTGGCTTCTGGTTTTGTCTCTGCTCTCAAGTTTTGTGCAGTGTTTTTTTTTGGTTGGTTTGTTGGGTTTTTGGGTTTTTTTGTTTGGTTGGGTTTTTTTGGTTGTTTGTTTTTTTTTTTGCTGCTCAGCAGCCAGCTAGAATCGTAGAGTTGTTTTGGTTGGAAAAGACCTCTAAGGTCATCAAGTCTGACTGTCAACCTAAGACTACCATGGCCATAAAACCGTGTCCCAAAGTGCCATGTCCATGTTTCTTGAACACCTCCAGGGATGGTGACTCTCTACAACCTCCCTGAGCATCCCAGCCCAGTCCTTGACACTTTTATATAGGGCCTGCTAGAAATCTTTCGTGGTCAGGATAGGTTCAAACTCATAGGAAACAGCAGTGGTTGGTGACTTGCCACAGCACAAGCAGTTCAAGGGGGATGAAGCAAAACCTAGCAGTCCAATTTGGTGAAAGTGCCACCATTGCTTGCAGTTTGGGCCAGGGATGGGGAGTTTATGCCTTTTCTTGCAAGGGACAGCCAGCAAGGGCAGCACGCTTTGAGCTGGATGGAATCCATGCCCTGTGTTAGCCCTGCATTGGGGGAATGTGGTGCCAAATTGCAAGGTTTACTATTAGCCATTCCAGGCAACTTCTGGAGGTTCAAGCAGATTTCAGTGATCAGAATCATGGAAAGAATGACAGAATCATAAAGGTTGGAAAAGACCTCAAAGTTCAAGTCCAGCTGTCAACCACACACCACCATGCCACTAAACCATTCCTTGGCATAAATTTAACAGATGACTGGGAGGAAAAATTGTATCTCAAAAGCAGGTGAGATCTTTGTCTGCTTCCAAAGAATGGAATTGCTGCTGGGTCAGATCCCAGCTTTGTATCTGACAGCAACTCTCCAAGTCTGTCCCATGCTGATTTTGTGAGAAGTTCTTAATTCTTGGTTGAAAAGGGACTGGCAATTTACTATTTAGCTTTAAGTATACCCTTTACTGTAATCACAGACAAAGCATGAGGACATATGTTCAAGAGTGTCTGGTTGTCTTCTACATTCCAAAAGTTGCTTGGAGCATTATTTGGAATGTTATTTGATTTTATTTTACCTTTTTAGCATGGTGGGGAGTGAACAGCTCTTGCTGTTCAAAGAGAACACCAGACAGAGTGACTTAGATTTTTTTTTTTAATTTTTAGATTGACTTATTTTAATTTTCAGATTTACTTATAGTTTAAATTTTTTTTCCACCTTAACTGTAGATTGTCACAGTGTTTCCATGTTGCAAGTGAACACAGTGTAGACTAACAATGGGCAGAAGTATACTCCTGTCTTGAAAAGTCATTCTGAGTTATCCACATCTTTAAATTTTTACTCTGCTCTCATGAGACCCCACCTGGAGTCCTGTGTGCCGTTCTGGAGCCCCCAACATAAGAAGGACATGGAAGTGTTGGAGTGAGTCCAGAGGAGGCCATGAAGGTGCTCAACGGGCTGCAGGAGCTCTGCTATGAGGACAGGCTGAGAGAGTTGGGGCTCTGCAGCCTGGAGAAGAGAAGGCTTCCAGGAGACCTTGGAGTGGCCTTCCAATATCTTAAGTGGGCTACAGGAGGGCTGGGGAGGGACTATGGATAAGGTCTTACAATGACAGGATGAAGAGTAATGGGTCTAAACTGGCAGAGAGGAGATTTAGACTGGATGTTAGGAAGAAGTTCTTTCCAGTGAGGGTGGTGAAACACTGGAACAGGTTGCCCAAGCAGGTCATCGATGCTCCCTCTCTGAAGGTATTCAAGGCCAGGTTGGATGAGGCCTTGAGCAACCTGTTCTAGTGGGAGGTGTCTCTGCCTATGGGTGGGGGGGTTGGAACTGGATGAGCTTTGAGGTCCCTTCCAACCTAAACCATTCTATGGTTCTATAAATTTGAGACTCTGGTATTTTTAGTGTTATTTAAACTTAAATAGTGTGCCATCTATATCACATTAGACTGGATGGGGCACTTAGTGCNTTTCAGATTTACTTATAGTTTAAATTTTTTTTCCACCTTAACTGTAGATTGTCACAGTGTTTCCATGTTGCAAGTGAACACAGTGTAGACTAACAATGGGCAGAAGTATACTCCTGTCTTGAAAAGTCATTCTGAGTTATCCACATCTTTAAATTTTTACTCTGCTCTCATGAGACCCCACCTGGAGTCCTGTGTGCCGTTCTGGAGCCCCCAACATAAGAAGGACATGGAAGTGTTGGAGTGAGTCCAGAGGAGGCCATGAAGGTGCTCAACGGGCTGCAGGAGCTCTGCTATGAGGACAGGCTGAGAGAGTTGGGGCTCTGCAGCCTGGAGAAGAGAAGGCTTCCAGGAGACCTTGGAGTGGCCTTCCAATATCTTAAGTGGGCTACAGGAGGGCTGGGGAGGGACTATGGATAAGGTCTTACAATGACAGGATGAAGAGTAATGGGTCTAAACTGGCAGAGAGGAGATTTAGACTGGATGTTAGGAAGAAGTTCTTTCCAGTGAGGGTGGTGAAACACTGGAACAGGTTGCCCAAGCAGGTCATCGATGCTCCCTCTCTGAAGGTATTCAAGGCCAGGTTGGATGAGGCCTTGAGCAACCTGTTCTAGTGGGAGGTGTCTCTGCCTATGGGTGGGGGGGTTGGAACTGGATGAGCTTTGAGGTCCCTTCCAACCTAAACCATTCTATGGTTCTATAAATTTGAGACTCTGGTATTTTTAGTGTTATTTAAACTTAAATAGTGTGCCATCTATATCACATTAGACTGGATGGGGCACTTAGTGCCATGGTTTAGATAATTAAGGTATTAGGTGATAGGTTGGACTCAATGGTCTCTAAGGTCTTTTCCAACCTGGTTAATTCTGTGATCCTGTGAAAATAAAGCTGTTCCTTGAGATTTTTGATATCTGTAATGCTGAAGTAGTCCAAAGGCTGGTCCTATACCAAAGACATTTTCCCAACAAGATCTTCATTTTTGTGTGCCATTTATAGTAAATGAAGACATGTTTGTAGGAGTACTGAAAGATGAAGAGGCTGATCATGCAAAAAAAAAAAAAAAAACCCCAAAAAACAAAACTGGAGGACTGTGTTTTTTGAAACTTAAATCTGATTATGCGTATAGGCTATTTTTATTCCTCTCTTTAGTTATCTGTCAAGGAACATTTGTGCAAATGAATTTTCATTATGGATTTTAAGCATGCAGGCTGGAATGCTGGCAGAAAGATATCCTAAACACTGCTTTTATATACTGCGTTTCCCCAGGATTTTCAAGGTTGGGTGGTTTCTGAGTTCTAGGCAGTCATTGTGAAAATGAAATGTCATCTGACCTACAGGACAGATAACTATGAGACAGCTTCACTTTGATCTGAAGATCAAACACAGCTTTCCAGACTGGGAATGTTTATGAAGTAATGGGTGAGTCTCAGCAAAAACAAGTTTCACTCCTAACTGTATTGGCAGGGGAAAGATGGCAAAACTCTCATAGTATGTTACCGGTGAGATGAGTAGGATGAGTTATTACTAATAATATCCAACTGGCTGTCTCTTGGGTTGGTTTACACATGTCTTATGTGGACTGGCAGATGAGGGTAGTGGTGGAACTTGTGAAATGCAGTTATTTTTACCCAGCTGTTTAACCCAAATTTAAAAAAAAAAATAAAAAATTATTTAATGTGTGCTTGCAGATACCATAAACAAAGGTGAATGTATGCATAAACTGTGTAAGTGTACATATACACTTTTGCTTCTTGCAGAGAAGAGGTGTTGTGGATGGGCTGCCCAACTCAGCGTGCCACATCAGCTGCCAAGATCACAGGCTGTTGATGGCACACATTGCACTCAGACATCATCTTAAAACTTGTACACTATGGACATTTGTGTTACTAAGACCTGGCCAAGCAATGTGTTTCGTTGGGGCAGGAATTCCTGGGCGGGTGAAACAGATTTGGACCTGTTGTGAGCTGTTTGTCGCTCAGGGAAGGAGTGGAGTGTTTGCAGAGATAAAGTGAACTGCTTTTGGATTAAGTTCTTTGAAGTGACGATAGTGGGTGACATGGTTTCTGCTTGCACTGGCTTGGGACCACAGCGTGCCAAGGGAAAGAGGAGAGGACTTAGCTTGAGGAGAAGGGGCAGGTAGTAGCCTGAGAGGTCTGGCTGAGGCTGAAAGCACATCAGGAATCTGTCACACCAACCCACCTGCATCAGTTCTGTCACAGTAGCCTCAGGGGAGCCCTGAGACTGGCCCATGACATGCAGGATGCTGCTGCCAGGCTTGGATGGCTGAAACCTGTTGCCATCACAGTCCCCACTGAGGTCAGCTCCTGCAAGGTGCCAGCCCTATGCCCCCCCTCTCCTACTCACAGGACATCCCTCCCTACCTCAGTGCCTGCCAGGTGACTGACAGTCCCCTCTGCCTTGGGGATAAATTATTTCTATTGCTGTTTGCCTTCAGGGCTGCAAACCTCTGTTTTGTCCTAGCCTGAATCGGCTTTATATTAGACTCCAGCTGCTAAAGGCATGCTGAAGAGCAGTAGATGGGGGAGGGTGGGGGGCGTTTGGGGGGGAGTGTGCCTTCAAAGGGACCCCCAGGACCTCCTATTTCCTATGTCCTAAGTCATGCTTGTGTACAGGGTTCTGCATCCACTCTGCAGGGCACTGACCACAGTGCTCTGACAGCAGACTCTGCTCCCAGCATCTCCCTGCTTTGGTACCACCACATAGCCAGGGGTGAATAAACGCAACTGGCATCAGAACCTGGCCTCCGGGGACACAGGGGCTGCTCTAGGAGAACAAAGGGAAGAGGGAGAACGTGGAAATGACAGGGAAATTGCTCTCTCTGAAGATTTTCTTGTCTCTGCTAGAAAACTGGAGCTGATAGCAGTGGAGGAAGGAAGGAAAGGCACTGGAGGCAGAAAGCCTCCAGTAAGTCAGTGGGGCAGGGATTAAGCCATCCTGGGTGGGTGAGGGGAAGGCAGGAGAGAGCAATGGCTGGAGCTCCCTTGCCTGCCCCCTTCCCTAACGCACCTTCCCGTTGTTGGCCAGGTGTCCTCACCCGCTGCCGAGAACCTGGTGCCAGCTATTTGCTCATCGCAGTCACGTTTGTTTGGGTGTCTGCGGCTCCCCAGGAGGCGGCTCTGGCAGAAGCAGGTACCCACAGCCCGGGGGGGCCGCCAAGGGTGGGCTGCCCACCCTGAGCCCTTGCCTGCTCTCTTGCCTGCACCTCCAGCTCCTGTCTCCTCGCTGCCTGCACCCCGGGGACCCCTCCGCAATTGGCCACACAAAGAGCCACTAGGCAGATCTCCCGCTCACTGCCTTGCCTGGGAGAGGAAGAGAAGGCGGAGGAGGAGAAAGAGGAGGAGGAGGAGGAGGAGGGTGGTGATATGGGGCTTGTTGCGTTGCCTCATTTCTGTGCCCGGCGCGGAGCTGGTGGGCTGTGCGCGGGTGCGCGCATCGCTGTCTAAGGGTCGCGGCTGCTGCTGCCGCTGCTCCTGCTGCTGCTGCTGCTTTCCTGCTGCAGTCCCGGCGCTGAGCTGCCGGCGGGCGGGTGCCAGGGGAGCCCCGGCTGTTTCCTGCCTGGTGACAAGGGCTGCGCTGCAAGAGCCGAACGCGTCCCTGGAGAGGAGGCTGCGCTGACAGCGGCACCTGTGAGGAGCGGAGGGGAAGAGGCTGCCCAAAGCATTAAGCAGTAGCAGACACCCCAGGCTCCAAGCATCAGCACCTCTGCGCAAGTGTCTCCACCACCCCTTGCTTCGGATCACTTAAGGAAGAAGAGGAAAAGGGATACAGACAACCTCTGCAACTGGGCAGCCCCTGCTGGAGTCTAACAGGTGTTTGCTGGGATTTGAATGGGGAGGGGACGGGTGGGGAGAAAAGTTAACTGGAGAAATTGGGGCTAGGAGAGATGCAATGATCTTGCACCAAGTGGATGTGCCGTGTCTGCATGTGAATAGCGCGTCTGGAGAAGCTCAGAGGGATGGCTGGCAAGTGATCTGCTTGATCTCCGTAGAAACGCTCACCTCTGCCTGCAAACTTTGCCCTGACAGAAGTTGGGAGAAATAAAAAGAAAAAAGGCATCAGAAAAATCAAAGGGGAAGATCTCAGCTGACAAAAACACTTGAGCTAAACTGTTGCATCCTGACCCAGGGCTCTGGTGTGAGCATCCCACCGGTTGTCTCCTGGGCTCCCAAGCCAATTGGCGGTGGGTGGCATTGGCCACCGTGCCCGGCAGTGTCCCCTGCATTGGGGACGGGCCGAGCAGCATGCTGGCTGCGGTGCCCGCGGCTGGCAACCAAACCCCGCGTGCCTGACCCGCCGGTGGTGCCGGGGCCGTGGCGGCCATGGCTGCAGCCATCGCCAGCTCCCTGATCCGCCAGAAGAGACAAGCCAGGGAGCGGGAGAAGTCCAATGCCTGTAAGTGTGTCAACAGCCCCAGCAAGAGCAAGGGAAGCTGCGACAAGAACAAGTTGAATGTGTTTTCCAGGGTCAAACTCTTTGGCTCCAAGAAAAGGCGAAGGCGGCGACCAGGTTGGCAAGGCTTATGTCTTTGGGGGGTTGGTTGGTTTAATGTTCATAAAAGCTGAGGTGTGCGTTAGGCCATGGGGAAAGGGGGACTGGTGTCTCAGGGCCGATCAAACAAGTGTGCAGGTATTGCCACTCCTGACTTTTATGATCTAATAGACATGAGTACCCTGTGGTAGTTTCCCCTTTGTGTTCATCTGGTTTCTTTGGATCAGGCACACTGTTAGTGGTTGCCTCACTTGCACAGCCATGTGCACCATGTACCAATACTTCAGTAGTCTGTCTCTCTGTTACACCTACGCATACACAAACACATGTGATTTATTTGTGGGGGAGGTCTTCTCAGGGGGAGTTCCCACACATAGCTCTCCTTCAGTTGTGTGTTACATGACTTAGTGGTAGAGAGATCCCTTTTTGTCTTCCTGCTTCACAGAGTGCCTGTGCCATGCTTTATTGGCTGATTGCAGACAAGACTTTCTGCTTTTGCTGGCACCTTGCAGAGTTTCGCTTGGGCACCCTGTTCCTTTCTAGGAATCCCATCCATGCAGCTACCCTGCAAACGCGACACTCTGTCAGAGGTGCAAAAGATCAGGCATGAAGACTGAGTCCCTGATCTCAGTTTTTAGGATGTGGGAGGAGCAAAACCCCCTGGTAACGTTGCTACCGCTTTGCTGTGCTGAAACATTGATGCTGTTAGCCACTTGACCTCTCTGCCTTTCTCAGCAGCCACCGAAGAGGTGCCTCACTCGCAGTTTGTAAATGGCTTTGAGATGTGTTATGGCTAAAAAGCCAAAGTGAGTTGTGTATTAATGTCTTGTCAGAAAAGTTGGTAGACAAGAACTGGGCATGGGACCTAATACACTGATGCAAACTACTGCGATCTCTTGCCTTTAGCTTCTACTAAAATGAAGCTCAGCAGCAGAGCTCTCTAACATCTTTGATTACAAACAGAGGAGTCTTATCCAGACCTTGGCTGTTGGAAATGACACATCATATCTTCACAGTATGTTTATCTCTGAATTAAGTAAGTTGTTGTGGGGCGAGCTGCAGAGATGCATCACCTCCTGACAAACGTAATTGTGTGAAGTGACTACAATGCAGATGTCATTGGGATTCAGTGGAAGTAGTCCCTCTTTTGCAATTACTCCTGGTGCATTACCTAGATATCTGAACCGACAGACTTGACAGCAGATCCTGTTGCTGTATACTTTTTGTTTTAGAATGATCAGAAACCCTGTGAGGTATCTCACTTTCTAACTGTGAATCTGAGGATGGTTATAGGAAAAAGACGGGGAAAAAAACCCCAACTATCCAAACTCTGTGTTGTTTTGATCTTTCTTCTTGTAGCTGATGAGGTAATTACCTCAACCCTTATGGTAATATTTATTTTGCAGTTCTACACTTTGCTGGATTTCAAGGTTTTCCTCTCCATTTTCCATATGTTCATTGAGTAGTTTATCACTTGGGATGCTCTGTACTCTCCAAAGCAGTGAGAAACGGAGGTTTGTTTATTAGAGCTGCAGCAGTCCCTGTGCTAAACGTTCGCTGCTATATATTTAGGCTTTCAACTGTCACTAGGCTCTTATTAGCACTATCGTAGTAGTCCTCTTTTTCCTCTCCATTTAAGAACTCACGCCTTCTTAAAAGGCAGAATATGCTCTTTGCCAGCTCATTTCTAATCTTAAATGAGATAGGGCTGAGCTCCTGAGGCCAAGCAGCACGCTGTTGGAATTCGTATTCACTGGAAGTAGATTTTGCTGTGCTACCTACATGCAGTCAGAAGTGGCATTTAATCATTGTGGCAATTGATTTCATAGACATAAATCTGATCTCAGCCTAAATGAAAAGTGTTGCAAAGCTGGTTGCCCTGCTTTTTTTTTGTTTGTTTGTTTGTTTTTGTTTTTTTGTTTTGTTTTGAGTCTTTTCCATATCTCAGCCTTGGAGAAGAAACCCAGAGCTGTGTTTCTAGCATCCTGCTCACTTGGAATGGCACATCAGGATTTCCCACATTAATCTCACTATTGTTTTTTTACAGAGCCTCAGCTTAAAGGTATAGTAACAAAGCTATACAGCAGGCAAGGATACCACTTGCAGTTGCAAGCAGATGGAACAATTGATGGAACAAAAGAGGAGGACAGTAGTTATAGTAAGTGACATGAGACTAAATGATGTGTTTGTGAATCGTGGTGTCTCATTCTTCCCACATAGGTCCATTCAAAATTGTTGTCCTGGGCTGGGATGTCTGAGTGAGTGGAAGTGCCATTAACACTGTGCTCACAGCGCAGAAGTCTTTCAGGCTCCCTGGGTCTGAGAGAGGATGCAAATAAAAATCACTTATAGAAATAATGAACTAGAGGAGGTAATGATGACACATATGACAAACAAAGCAAATGTTATCTCCATGGTAATCTAGAGGAGTTTATTGCTGTCCTTTGGATTTTATTAGGGTTGTGTTGGTTTTTTTTTTTTTTT
>WBNM01001643.1:0-23103 GCA_013399055.1 Ramphastos sulfuratus
TACTGTGATACTGTGAAATAGTAGAGAGCACAGATAATTAAACAAAGCAGGAAAATCAAGACAGCAGATTATTTCAATGCAAAACTTGATCTGAGGTGAGCAAGGTGAGAGAACCAGGCAGCTGAAGGGGCTACTAACTTCAGTATCTATTAAGTTCTTGGTCTTAATTGGATCTGACCGTGTCCTCCACTGTTTCGCAAGGGTGGTAGTAGGTGTCCTGCTCCTCCTAATCTGCTTCTTCCTACTGAAACAGAATATTAGTAAGGCAGAAGTGCTGTGAGGAACTATGTCTAGTGAAATAAAGTGATAAATGAGCTAGAGTACCTAGGCTAAGGAATTCTTATTGCAATTATACTGACACAAAGAGCTTCCAACTCAGAAGGGGCCCTTTAGATGCATCATTCCTACAGTTAAGAGATTACTGTCAAAACAAATATGGAAAAAACAGCACAAAGTAACCACGCATATAGACACACACACACCAAAAAAAAAAAAAAAAAAGGAGAGGAAGAGAGAGAAAATAGAAAGGAAATAAAATGGTGTGTAGAAAGAAAATCAAGGAAAGAGAAATGGCATTTTACAAGGGATGGCAGAAGCAGGTAATTAACTCTGCATCTATAGGGCTCTATCCTTGATAGTTCAATGATGCTAACCAAGGTCTTTAGTGTGGCAAGGGACAGGAAGACAGGGAAAACTACATAGGAGTCCTCTAGTCACTTTTTGGCTTGCCATACCAGGATTCTGGATATAACTAAATCATCTGGGCACTATTACAAAATAAATACACTGAACCTGATTGACTAATTCCTAGTAAACAGAGCAAGAGGAAAGGGAGATAAGTAAAAACAGTTATTTATATTCCCACATCTTGATACTAAGGTTCATTTAGTTTTTTAGGCCTTTTCCTCTTATGAGTAATTTAAATGCAGAAGGAAGAAAAGTTCCTTTCTTGGGATTATGATAACTTTATAGTGTCAAGGCATTTTTACTTTCTAAAACATTGAGGACATCTTATTTTGCTTGAAAAAGAACCTTACCAGTTATGGACACCTACTGTCTCAGAAACAGAAACAGGCCTGACAGGGGAAAAGTAGGCAAATAAATACAGACCTGTTGAATGATGCTATGGTAAAAAAAAATAAACAGTGGCATTTTGAGAACAGACGTAGATCATATTTGAAATTCAGCAACATAAATAGCCCCAGCAACATAAATAGCCCCTGCTCCAGCCATATCTGGAATACAGTCCACTGGCATTTCCAAGAATTTAGGAAGAATGTAGGAGAAAAGTAATTGTAAATGGCATTATGTAAATGCAGCTGTGCAAAAGTTCCTGGGGAAAAAAAAAGACACCACTTTGTAGAAGACAGACATTTTTAGCATCTCCGTGTGAAAGAATCACTCCATTACAGCAGCACAAAAACTCTGTTGACTGCAACAGGATCTGGTTTGGTTTAAAGTTCAGTCCACCATCTTAGATCAACAGTTAAATTAATTTTTGAAAACCAGAGCTAACCTTTTTTTTTTGCTAGCTGTATGTTTCTGCATACATAGCCTGACTTAGTGCCATCCAACAGAAAATTTGTTGATGTTTTCTCACTGTCTACTGCTCTAGCTTTCGCTTTTTAGCCTTGTTGATAAATCTGGGTGTTTCAGCTGCATGTGTTAGGTGTCAAAGACTGCTGCACTGCAGCATTTGCTAGGTTTGCACACAGCACTGATCGGTACTCCAGGGACCTTGGTGTTTCTGCTACAATAAATAAGATACAGAAGAGGATCTTGTGCTGCTTACATCATGTTTCAGGCAGGCTTTCTTTTTTTTGCATTCCAGCTTAAAGGTATTTGATCGGCATCCCTGTTCTTTAAAATAATTTTATTATCACAGACTCATATAACGGTTTGGGTTGGAAGGGACCTTACAGATCATCTAGTTCCAACCCCTCTGCCATAGGCAGGGACACCTCCCACTAGGCCGGGTTGCTCAAGGCATCATCCAATCTGGTCTTGAACAACTCCAGGGATCAGGCATTCACAACCTCCCTGGGCAACCTTTTCTAGTCTCCAAATTAAATCTACCCTTTTCCAGCTCAAATCCATTTCCTCTTGTCCTATTGTATTTCCATATTGTCACTTGCAAGTTCAGCTCATCATTTTAAGCCACCTCTTATGCTGCTCTTGCTTGCACTGACTGCTGTAGAAATACACCAGAAAATGAGGTAATTTTGTGTATCCCAGTGTTTAGTTTGCATACTCAACCTGTTTCTCATTCAACTTCTTTCTGAGCTCCTACTTCATACTGTTTTATGATCTCACATTCTTCCTTAATCTCCTATTCATAGTAAATTTTACTTGTAATATTCCTAAATGGGATATAACTACATTCAGAGCCTCCTAATACATATATGACACTTTGGTTTGTTAGAGCATAGGCACTGTTACCTTCTTGGCAGAACTAACGAACACTTCTAACTGCAGATTCTGTTTAGAAGACATAGATGCCTTATGGCTGAACATCCTGGAAAATACTACTCCAAGAAGTTTTGTCCCTTGCTAGAATATTAATCTACATTAATAAAAAAAATATTAAAATGTCAAAGATTCTCTGGAACGATGTTGCTAACATGGTCAAAGGTCAGCACCTGTTTTAATTTAAATCAATGATGACCGTATGTTGGATTTCTAATTTAGTAAGAGCAAACTGTTTAATTTTTAACAATTCTCCTTCTTCTCCATCCTCCAGCAAACCCAGGAGTGCATGTAGGAAAATATTCAAAGGAAGCCATATATTAAAAAATGTAAGCTTCTTCTCAAGTTGAGCTTCTCAGGTCAATCAGACCTCTTCTATTCACGTGAATTAATTATTTTCCTTTGTTTTGGACTTTAATTTTTCAGATTTATACACAAAATAGTATCATTCTGATGCCCTTAAAATATTTTATGGAGTAACTGATGGCCACTGACAGGACATCACACAGGTGTTAGAAATTAACACCTACAAGAAATTATATCTTCATTAACCCTGGAGTTTTCCTCTTAGCTTGTGTGTGCTAAAAATGAAGGCAGAAATGCATCTCAAGCTTGTTCTTTTATTCTGAATGCAAGCATGCGAAATTACCCAAGGATGAGGAATAATACTATACACATGTACAGTGTCATGCCCATGAGTTCTGGCTGTGAAAGGTCTTGACACTGTAGAACTTGAGCAGAAGTGCTTACAGGCAGACAAATCTTGCTCATAGCACTCCAGAAGGCACATCTGCTAAGTTTCAATCATCTCCATATTCAGAAGCAGATGTTAAAATAGTGATTTATATAATAACTTACTAGGCAGCATATTCCAACTTTGCAAAAGCAAAAAAAAAACCGAACAAAAAAACCCCCCAAAAAACCCCAACCAACCAAACAAACCGAAACCCAAAAACAACTTAATAAAAATTTAACCCATTTGTAAACCACTGTGTATGGCTACATACAAGGCTTTGCTTTTAAAACAGAGTTTAATTCTGTTCCATGACTGTTTCCTTGATTTCCTAGCCAACATATTTTGAAAGCATATCTTTTTGCTTTCTGGCAGAAAAGACTCAATATCCTCCCATCGGAAAATCCAGTTCAAAATAACATTATTATAGACAGTTGGGGCAAGCACTAAATTACATATTAGAGTACTATAGTATGCATGGTATTAATGATCAGAATGTCTGTGATCTATTTAAGATATCAGACTGGTAGGTGCCTACAATTAAAATAGTAGTCTTTTTTTAAGTCCTTTTCAAGGTAATCAAACGTCCTGTTAGAGCACAACTCCCAGATATTCTGCCACACATTCCCAGAAACTCCTCCAACACAGTTTACTTCAGTGGAAGTAATTCAGCAAGCTAGTTCTGAAAACTGTAGTTTATACATATGGCCATTAAGGGGCAGCCTAGTAACAACAACAACCAAAAAAAAAGTACTTGATGCTCCAAGAAGTATTTCCTAATATTTCAACATTGAAACAGGGTTTCTAAACGCTAGAGAGAGAAATGAATGAGGCATGACTAGTCCCTGGGGAAAAAAATAAAAATCTATCCCTAATAAAAGCTCAATACTAAGGGGAGGGGGAGGAAAGAATTTGAAAATTATATGGCAAAGGAGGTCAGAGTACGTGCCCAAATAAGCAAAGCATAAGAAATGAAGGACTTTGTTTATGTCTTAAAAATCCATTGCTTTTTCTTCCCTTTGATACAGGCAGTTAGTACTTCCATCTCCTATGGAAGCTAGTGGACAGGATTACATCAATAAAAGCTAATTTTTAGTTAAATGCTTTCGCAGACTTTGAATTGATAATAACACAGCTCAAAACGCTTCTGAATGTTCAACCAGTATTGCAAATTTAAAATGTCAAAGAATGGTGTATCATTGTTCTGTTACTTGTCACAAAGGGTTACATGTGAAACAAGAACAATTAGATCTCACTGCATTAAGGTTTATTTTTATGTGTAATTAACTGAGTTTCGCAGTTTCAAGCACACTTGAAACAATATGTAAAAAAAATCACTGAGAATGAGTTTTCTTTGCATTTATGTAGACAAAAATCAGGATTAACTCCACTAATGCTGGTGAAGTTTTAACAGCATGAAATTAATATGAAAAAAAATATTAGCTACAGCAACTTTTAAGTAAGTTACTTCCCAGTGCTACTAAATTATACAGCTTATCCTTAAACCCAGCACTCTTTTATATGAACCATTTATAATTTTACTTCAAATACCTGCAATTATCACATTTCGTTACTACACAGTAAGTATCTTCATGTGACAATTCCTGATTTCCATATCTATGATGTCCACATATTACTGATGTTCTTTGCAGGCCAGAAGTGAGGAAAGTATAGAGATAAATGCAAACCAATTAGCAATCAAATCTAAGCTGCACTATATTTTCACGTGAATAACTTTTACTGCAGCAAGCCTAAAAATTACCTATCAGACTGAGGTATAATTTGAAAAATGAAAAACACCCTCATACAAAGCTGAAGAAGCCTTTGCTGGCATACTCATGTCCCTTCAAATTACCACAAATCCTTTTTGCCCACACATATCTGACTAACTTAGCTGACATTCAGTGCTTAAAGTAGAGAGAACTTATAAATACAATCCTTCCTAGAGCTGTAACAATTACTTAAAATAGTCCATATTCTGCTCCTCCTGTACCTGATGCTTGTAATAAATTGGTGTTTCGCAAGGATGAAAGATAAAGTGGAAACCTCCAACCTTCTCAGTTTCCTCCTGAGTATCCAATCAAAGTCACCATCTCCTTTCTTTCAACTTCTACCTCACTACCACTTAGCCTGTTGATACTTTCCTGCTTTTAATGTGAAAAGAGGTGGAAGTCAAGGGCTCTAAAATGGCTTACACAGATGGGTCTCACCAGTCGCATATTGCATCTTCTACAACAGCTAACAGTACATACTTACAGGACCAGGACGAAAATAGCCCAATTAACCTCTCCCTTCAGCAGTAAGCAGTTCAGAAACTTTCTGAACCAAACAAGAGCCAGTATATCTACTTCATGACTAGTCTTCCAGGTTTATGGAGAGATTCAAAGAGTTTGAATCCCAAGACATTATTAGACCACCTTGTCTTACTTCCTGTGCATCACAGTTACCCAACATGTTTATTGCTTAGCTTATCAAAACAAGACAGGGAGGTGCCTTGACCACAGCATGTAAGGTCGGACGTGTGTTATCCAGTCCCACTCACACACAGATGCACACAAAGAATTATGTGAATATCCATAAATGAATATACACAGGTATACTATTCATATACATATAGAGAGCAACATATCCTGGAGCCAAGAATAATGAACTACAAGAAAAAAACCTACAGGCTTAGGTTCTCAACTACACTGCAGATTTTCTTTTTAATAAGATACAAACTGATACCATATTAACTTTTTTTTAATGTAATGAGATTCCTACTTATGTGAATAATGCAGAATAGATGCCAGAGGACTTCAGGCTTTAATAACAGTTAGCCTCATCATTTGGCAGGTGAAGTATTTCCCATAGGTCACACAATTCTACATATTTATTCCTAGTGATTCCACTGATCTCTGCTGAGCTCCTTTACCAGAGCTTCTCCTCCCATCTGATGCCGATAACTCCAGCAATAAGCCTCTAGTGACTGGAACAGATGTTGCTGTTTATTTAATTTATTTATTTTACTAATGCACAGCTGCCGGGGCCAAAACTTAAAAGACAGTGAATTCCATCAGGGCTGCAATTTCCAGTGACTACATGTTAAAGGACAGAGTCCTTAGAATTTTTATGCTTGTTTTTTTTTTTTTTTTTAAACAAGGGTGTCAAGCTTGAAGCTGAACAAATAATTTCTTACAATAAAGAATCTGAAGATGTTAGCATCTCGCAGCGTACATTCTGTACATAAAGTTCTTGGTTGTGCAAACTAGACCTGATTTCTGAGAGACAAGAGTGTACAAGTCATGGTGTACAATTAGGTGACATTTCTAGAACTGTAACAGTCCATGCTCCAAATTAGTAACATTTCATCATATTATATAGTCTATTATACAACTAATTAAGCTGGTTTAATTTCCTTCTTATAGGTTGATGGCAATCCTCTGCAATTTTCCCTTAATGCAAGTGAAATACTATGGAATCTCATTTTGGGGGCAGAAACATAAGGAAGAATAGGAGAAGCAAACCAACTCAATGGAAATATCCTTTAAAAGGCAGCTGAAAGACAAATTCCCTTAAATGATGTTTTTTTCTTGTTCTCCATTCTGCCTGCAGCAAGACAGTTAATGACCAGATATTCAACAGTAGTGGCACTGCCTAACTTTCAACTGCTAGAGTGAAATATAAACCTGCTTTATAGGTCCTTCAAAGTGCAGGGGGGGGAAATCATCTGCTTACCAAGGCCATCCAAAAAGTCTTTTGTAAGCAGGAAGCTGCTTAGATCTAGCAGCAATACAGAAGAGTGTAAATGCAATCCTGGCTTCTCTGGAGATTCAGTGTATTGAAATAGGGCTACAAAAGGCTTTTATCTAGTTAGTACCCATAATCTAGAAACAAAGAAAAAACTGAAATAAGTTTTCTTTAGAACGCATCTGTTAAGGACCTGCCGTTGACCCTAAAAATGGTTTATTAATAGATCATTTACCTACAAAATAAAAGAGCAGGGTTTAATTTTATCTCAACCAAAGAAATTCAAGTGCACCTTTCTTTCCTTGCATCAATGCTTCTTACTCATCAGTTTAGACAAAATGGGAAACTAGGGAGTCATTTGAAGCTGGAGTACTATACTGCAAAGAGCAGAAGCCTAGGAACAGCAAGCAAGAGGAGCACGAGTCTACCAGCTGGCAGCTAGGAACAAGCTCTCGAAGGGAGGGAAAGAGATTTGGAGCCTGGTCTTTGATCCTAATGCTGTCTACGCAGTTCATCCAATATTTTTTTGATGCAAAGGATTATGAGAACATCTCACCTGCCAGACACTTCTGAACACATTCCAATAGGATTTAAAATTTTTTTTTAAAGAATGTAGACACTTACTAGTGCTGATATTTTAGCCCAAATCTTCAATGGCCAGCAAATTGCTGAGCATTGCTGTAAAACTTCCCATTGAATATCTTGCAGAAGAAGCAGGGACCTTAAAATATGGTGCTTTATGTCTGTGATTTTGCTGGAAGTCATACTGGAGGTTTTGCCTTGACTGTTCTCACTCTCTTGCTAAGAGTGTCTTTGCAACTGTCCACTCAGAGTTTGAAGTAATTAATCTCACACAAAGGTAAGTGCCCAGCTTTTCTCTTTCACTGACTATTTATTTGGCATAAATAAATCATTACTGACAAAAAAGGAAAACCAAAATTTCAAAATATTTGATTTACTTGTCTCAAATTTATTTATCTCAATTAAACACTTTATACTCATGACTCTTAACAGTTAACTCTCAACTCTGAGAAGTTAAACTATGAAGTAAACCATTAAAGGAACAGACTTTTCAGGAAATAAACCCCTTTTTCTGTACATTGTGTGCAAGAAATGCAAGGCAAAGCTTTGCTCTTTTGCAAGACTTATTTCTGTCACTTATTTTCCCTGTAGAAGGTAACACCTACTGAGTTCACAAAGTATCTGACAATGGTGAAGAACCACTTTATTCCAGACTTAAGCAAAAACCAGAAATGCACATACAGAGAAACAAAACACTCATAAGAATTAGTCTCTGATTCCATATAGTTTTTTTGCCTAGCAGGTGAATGGTTCATCTATCTCGTATTGGCATATTCATAGAGGAAATCAGTATTCATACACTCACGCAAGAATGATACTTAATATTTCCTTGTATTTTAAGTAGTATAAGAGAGACGCGCAGACTTACATGCTCTTTCATTGCCGTTTTGTTTCTGCATCTTCCCAGGCATGCAGCTGGACAGCAGTACTGCTCAGAGACCAGCGGGCTTGTATAGTATGACATTTTCTTTTTTTCTCTCTCAGTATTAACTGCCAGCAGGTGAAAATTCATATTAGTTTAGCCAAAAAAAGAAGAAAAAAGGCATTCAAATATGTCTGATTTCACATCTGGCAGATAGGCTTCATACAACACAGACTGCAGGATTTTCCTGTATTGCAGGTAACCTATTTCCCATTGCCAGTAGCTTGGGGATTAGAGAGTCTACCAAAAAAGGTGGTCTGTCAGGAGGACAAAGCAGAAGATTTTATGAAAGCAGACTGAAGTATAACTCTGACAGGGCAACATAATGGCCGAAAACTACGTGAGATGTTATGAAAACAGTGAGAATACTGTGTAAGGATTAACAAGCAAGTGCTTCTCTAAGGAGTTTACATAGACTGAATTGTAATTAGCTGGGAGGAGGCCTGGAATCTGAACCAGTGTTCAATACTGCTATTGCAGTCTACCAAAGTTTTCCCTACTGATGAACTGCAAATATTCTGTTTTTAAAAAAAATCTGACAAAATGATATGATTAATCCAGAGGTGGCTTTTGAGGGGGTAGGGATAGAAAACAGGTATATTTTTCCACTATTGACTATCATGTGACAGGTATGCAGGTTACAGAAGAGTAGCTCTGGCTGTTTGCCTGAAAGCCTCGTTTGCTATAATCACAGTTTGTATACCCAGAAAAGCAGAATAACCTAATTTTCATTAAGAAATGTGTTCTGCAGTTCCTGGCCAAAGCTCCCACTGGACATTGGAGTGTAACTCATAATTAGAAAAGGAGGACAGAGCCTTTAAAGAGTCTACTGTTATTCATCCTCTAGGGATATATTTTCTAAAATATCCTTCAGCTGTATGCTTAACCTAAGTGATTTTCCAGGGTCCAGACATAAATCTTTGCTGGCAGGGATGGTTCAGCAAGTCCAAAAGAAACCTGAAATACTGAAAAAAAAATCTAGCCTGCAACAGCACCAGTGTACAAAGAAGAAAGTAAGTTCTGACTTGTTTCTGTGAGAATGGGGGCTTATTTTTTTCTTAAAAAAGAAACAAACCAAAACAAAACCAAAAAACTCAGTTATCAGCAGCCCTCCTTCTCACACAGCTTGAAGGATTTACAGCACAAATCCAGGGTTCAGCTCTGTGTTTTCAAAGCATAAAGAGAAAAAAGAGATTATCTGAAGAGGACAATGGTAGGCTCTTAGATAATGCAAAGGATCTACTATTGCATGTGCTTTAGACACATACTCTCAAGAAAACAAACTCACAGACAATAGGATAGAGGACAATTGTTTCTAGATGCCTATCCATTAAAAGACATCTTTAGAATCATACTTTGAGCTTCATATATTCTTTATGCTAATTTATGATGCCCTGGATCGTTCCTGTCCTCATGCTGCTCCCTCTGTTGTGCCAGGATATGATTTATGTGGTGGCAGGTGAACCAGACCAAAGAACTGATCAGTTAAAGACGGGAGTAATTTTAATGTGAATCAGGTAACTGATCTCATTTATTAAACAGCTGTATAGATTTTCTTTGACTGCAACAGGAATGATGAAAGTTTAAGGAAGGATAGAACAGGTGGAGGGAGTCACAATTACCTCTTTTCATACTAGTGCTGACCTGTGCCTTTTTTAACAGCATATGAGAAATTACAGACTATGAGTAGACTGATTTTTAGAGCCAAGTGAATTAACTTATCCTCAACATTAGTGTAAGGCCCTGGTGATGTACCACGGATAACCAAATCTTGTTTCAAAGAGGAAAAATACTTTGGTTAAAAGGGCATGGAACTTATTTTTGTTTGTTTCATAAATCACTAACTTATAACAGTCCAAAGTGAGTCTTTTTAACTAAATCCTGTTACATAACTTCTCCAACAAACTTTCCTTTTGTTTAAAGAGTTGTCTTGAAACAGGTAAACCAAGAAATAAAATAATTTTAAGTTGTTTTTGTTCATTGAAGTACAGGTATTTAAAGGTAATGCAGTAATTTCCAATCTGCATATTTCTGTAAGTTACCAGCCTAGCCAAGTGTGTGGATTCTATCCATGTGAATATACCATTAATCTTCCACATTCTAATGATTTTAGAATGGTAATACACTGCAAATTGTGTGTTGAAGCAAGTATCAAAAAAGCTTGGGGATATCTTTGTACATTAAGGGATAAATGTGGTTTACACCATTCAGATGAAATATGATTTAGGCGGGGTAATGAGTGGTTTTCCATATGCCTTTAAAGGACATTTTTCTTTCTTAATATGAAGGGTTATGGGCATGTATAGAAAAAATTCTTCAAGGACCATTTTTTAAGATTTAAAGCAGAATTTCTTTACTCCTCTCTCTCGCAGAAGGTGAGAAATAAAAGTTGTGACATAGCATATAACATGACTTCAAAAATTCCTGTATTCCTTTGCATTGTTAAACAGGACATGTATTTTCTAACACCTTTCCTGGAAATCATATTTTTTGCTAAGAAGCAAATGTAGTACAACTTTGTTTTACTGAGATGATATCTAGATGATATCTTAGAAAACTCTGCCTTAAATAGGGTTGCTCAGAGGTCACTTAATTTATAGTGAGCTTTCTGGTTTATTGATAGTGATTTGTTTGTTTTTTTCAAATGAAGCTATTTCTACCTTACGCATTTTCTATTTGCAATACGCCTGAACTTGTAATTGGAGAGTGTAGTTAAATTCTTGGCATAAAGCACACTTACTGGACAAATCCTCATACATCTTCACAATATGTAACATGAGAAAAAATGGTAACAGAGCTCTTCTAAAAGCTGTCTGGTTTACATATGCAGATACATGATCATTTTCATCTGCAACAATAAACTTTTTCCTGACATGGCAGGCATGCCCCTGGGTCACAAAAAGCAGATTAAAAGTACAAGCACACATGTTTTCATAATACTATAAACACAAATTTACTTGTAATTATTGCTTAAACTTCAATAGGCACACTGCACAATTGCACTGATCACATAATATTCAAGACTGGCAAATGCTGTTAAATCTCAAAGTTACCTTCTTGCAATTATCATGCTAGTTAATTGTTTGCATTTAAACATAATACCTCTTACTTTCATACCTGAATGAAGTATTTCTTAGTAGCTAATACCTTCAGAACAAAGAAAGCCAGTAAAGGAGGATTAGTGGAAACTTCTGATAAGTCATATTCACAATTCCATCTCCTCTAAATGATAGAACAGCTTATCTAATGATTAAGAGATAGGGGTGTAAAAGGACAAATAGCTTGGATTTAACCTAATTATCACAGTAAAAAAAAATTGAGTGTTTTTTGAATGCTTAAAGCAGCATTAGAAAGAAGTGAAATAGATTATATCAGCATCTCTAACTGTCACTGTTTCAGAGGCTCACTCCTTAATCATCTGCTTATGATGAGATGTTTCACACAAAGAGCATCTTTCATCTGTGTCCTGGCTATCAGTCCACACACTTCTGAGACCAAACAATTTAAACAGAACTATTTTCTTGGTTTCTACTAAAATCCTCTAGACAGTTTTACTGTGTTCCCAAGCTGGCTTCTGCTCTACCACCCTTAAGCAGCCACTGAATGACACCCAGCTGTGTACCCAGGCTCTATAAGCAGCACACCTGAACATACCACATACAGTGTGGGAATTCACCTCTCCAACAAAAGAAATGTGCACCCAGACAGATTCAGATTTTGAGGGGATTGTCATTAGTAGCGCTGCTGAGCACTTCTATCATAACATTTGCAATAAAGAACTAAGTTTAACTAATCTTAAATAACAACAGCTTAAGAGGGAGGAATTACAGTCTCTGGAAATAGTAGTTGCCCCTCCTTAAAGCTTAGATTTAGGTTCAATGTGTGTCAAGATATTTTACAAGAACTAGTGATTCTTCCAGCCTAGAAACAAAAAGTGGAGGAACCTGAATCAAGTTAGATTAGTTTTATTTCTAAACAGATTTTTTTGGTGATAGTTTTCTCCTGGGTTGGGCATATCAAGGTGTAATTTATGTGGATCTAGTTAGTTAGTAATCTTAGTAAATTATTATGTAATTATATAGACCATTTGGAAAGAATACTTCAGAATTCAGAGAATACCATTATGCTCAGTAAATTAGATGATGCATTTATTTAAATGAGCTGCTACCCTAATAGGCCAGCATCTTTTCCTGTTTTGAGTCTTCAGCAAAATCACAACCTAATTAATTTATTCAAAGCCATTAAAATAAAAAAGGAAAAAATGAAAGGAAAAAAAGGCATGATAGCAGAGAGAACTATGCTTAACTGCTTGCCACAGCAGTCTACCACAGTTATAACAAGGCATTTAAAAATATGAACTATACAGCTTGCAGCACTATGGAATTATCTCTCATTCTAATTTGCAATTAGTATGGACTAGATTTAAAATGATACTTCTGATTTGCAACTTTTCCATGTAGGGAAAAAAAATTAAAAAATCAATGGTAGGTAGCTTTATTGGTTACACACAAGGGCTATGTAAGTAACCCTCCAAGAAGGCCCAGGCAAATGGCAAGCAGTTGATTTCCCACACTTGCACTACTTAAAGCAAACAAGCCCAAAGGCCTGCGTGCGGCTCACTGAGGAAACAGGACTGGAAACACTTCCGCTTGCGGAGAAAGGCGCCCCAAGGAGCATCGGCTGTTTCTGCCGAGAGGGCACAGCACCCGTGAGCAGCGGTATCGCCTACAGGGAAAAAGTGAATGAGTAGTAACAACAATAAAAATATATTAAAAGTGGATGTGCTGTCCAGTGCCATCTAGTGACTCGCCTGACTAGGGCCACCTTCTTCCTACGGCACTAATTCTACAATACAGGGCCTGATTGTTTATTTTTTAACATTGATTTAAAAAAAAAAAAAATTATTTGCTCCAGGAGCGTGCATCTTTCCGGGCCCAGACCTCCTCACCTGATAACTGCACCTACTACTTCAAAAGGCGGCACCGACCGCCGTCGTTCTCTTCCGCGTGCGATCCCGCCTCGGCGGGCTGAGGGCCAGCGCAGCTGAGCCGCGACCGAGCGACCGCCCGCCAGAGGCCGCCGCGGGCCCCGCCTCGCCCCGCCAGGTCGCGGCTCCTCCCCGCCTCTCTGACTCAGCGACCCGGCCCCCGGCTTACACAAACTCCGCGGCTGGTGTCGAGTTGGGGCCGCCCGCTGTGGGGGTGAGGGAGAGAAATGCCCGCCCTAAGGAGACGGAGCCTCTGGGGTGCTCGGTGAGGGCGTGCTTGAGGGAATTCCTTCCTCCTGAGGGATCAGGGCCGGCCCTAGCTACCTTGTCGCTGACGGCGACTTACCTGGGCGGCCGCCTCCTTCCCGGAGCCTGTCGCTTCGGCAGAAAGGGAGCGGAGACCGCCTCGCCCCTTCCCGTCGAAACTTTCCGCCACCGCCCACGCCAGGTAGGGGCTGGGTCCCCCGGGGTGGGAGCTGTGGGGGTGGTGTCGGGCGCCTTTGTGGCGGGCGCAGCCGCCTCCCGCCCGGAGCTGGGCAGTGCCCAGCCGCCGAGTTTAGGAGGCGTCTTGCCGACGCTTCGGCTTGTCGGTGGTGCGGGATGGCGGGCCGGTGTCCCTAAAAGCTGAACAGCTGCTGTCTGCCTTAGGGCTGCTGAAGGGAGAATATAGGTCACTGGAAATAAAGCCTACCTAATCCCCTTTATCTTTTTGGCTCGGCTTTTCCGCTGCTGGTTTATAGGGCGACCTGGGCAGCATTGGTCACAAACTTCTGGGAGACCTATGCTTCGTGCAGAGCTGCGAGTTGGAGAGCAGGTGAGTGCCAAGGTGGGAGAGTGGGACGTGAGCTTTTACTTCAGAGAAGACTTTTTTCTCGCAAGTGTGACGCTCTACATAGTGACAGATACTTCTACCTGCGGCTGTTCGTTGTGTGACCCCGTACCTGGCTTGTCAGTTTGAGTTAGGTGTGTTGTTTTAACAGACTAGTAACATTGATTTAAAAAAAAAATATTTATTTTCTTCAGGACACTCATTGCGTCATTCACCAAATAACTGAAGGCTATTTTGGTAATTTTTAGGGGTGCCAGAGGAAAGTAGAGGTCTCTGCAACTTCAGGGCCCTGGTAATTGGAGAAAGCTGTGTCCTATTAAAGTGATTGCCGTGTTGCATTGTCGAGGAGCTGTTAGCAAGGTCATATGAACATATTCTGTCATCTAGGGTTGTTGGTAGTAATTCAACATAGTTTTGAATTATTTTCCATGAACAAATCTAGGATTCTAGGTGCAGGCAGATAGACACTGCCTATTAGAAGGTTGTGTGCAGGGCCAGCCTGCCAGTATAGGACAGTTTGCCAGGTTGGGACATACTGTTTCTTATAATTTTGAAATTCCAAGGCATGCTCGGTAGTATTTGGAGATTATTCCAATCACATTTCCTCCTCTTCCCTGGGGTGTGTGATTGGTTTTCTGATTAGCATTAACACCTGTCATATGACAATAATAAGAAAAATGCCTAATGTGTTACTTGTATGCTGCTGTACTACCTCTGGTTGAACTGAAAAAGACTTCAGTGTCTGCTAGTGCTCTCTGCCTAGATATTTTCTGTTAATCAATATGAAACTTTGATGCTGTGCAAGAGTATATAGTTGCATTTTCATTTGTACAACAGTGGTTTTATTCCTCCTTGTAGCTGTAAGAAAGATTCATGGCTTCATCTCATTAGCAGTGAAGCACGATGCTTTTATTTTTGTTTTCAGAGGGAAGAGAAAGTGATAATAAAGGGTCCATTCAAAGAAATCTCTCACACACTGATATCATGATAAATAATAATAGGTCATTCAATACAGGCCTATGTTTCTGACTTGTGCTGTTTTATATCATAATTTCTAGAACCAAACCTAAGAAAAATGGCACTTGGAAGGGTTTATAATACCTGAAGGAGTAAAATCAGATTAGTGTTTTCACATTATTCATTTTGCCGTACTTCTGCTGGGCTGTGTATAAAGAGTCCACCTGATCTGAAACTAATCTAAGAATTAGGACGTAATGCTGTGATTATTTTCTTCCTCTCTGGCTGTGCTTTAATGAACATAGAAGGTCAAAGGGAGAAGGAAGAGACAGAAAAACTTGAATCTACTTTGTAAAGTGTAAATAATTGCAAAGGGCAAGATTCTACCAGTGAGATAATGGTGTGAGGATGACAGTTATGAAACTGATAGAACATCCAGATGCCTTTTATTGTTATCCATCTTAATCAAGACAAATGTTTTCAACAGACTTCTGCTAATGACTGTTTTAGTGTACTTATTGAGCCATGATGATTTATGATATGTGCTTCAAAAAATAAGTGAATTCTATTAAAATGATAAAAAAATGTGTTGCAAAATCCCACAGAGAAAACATAACTTTCATTTAATACATTTTTATTTTTTTTAAACTTTACTGTGTCCATGTGATGTCTAAACTACATGGCGGTGATGGTAATAAATTGATTATCCTCTGTGAGGATTATTTTGGCTTCAGTTGTTTTTTCTCTCCTAAATGGTATACAGAACTTCAAAAAATCCAAAACTATGAGAACCAAAAGTGGAGAAACTGCTGCTGACTTGGTTTTGATTTTGACATTAAACTGAAGCTTATGAATCTATAAATGTATTTTCTTTTCAAAAGACTATAATAATGTATTGATGCCTGTTAAGCTAAAGTCTTCAGATTAACAGACTTGTAGTATCATCTGAAACAATTTCTATGTTAAACTGTTCATTGAAGGGTTATCAAGAATACTTTGATCTACATCTAGTTTTAAGTCTTTTAAAAAACTTATTCACAAATGCTGCTCTCCACCCTCGCATATCTTTATTAGTGTATATACAAATGCTGCTTTTTGACACTTGCAGAAGGTTTTGCTGCAAGGGCTGTTCAAATTTTAATTTGGCTTATGGAAATCTTGTTTAGTTCTTTAATGTTTGAGTTGAATACTTCGGTTTTTAAAAAATGCACATCTTCACATCCTGATATAATATTATTATGCTTAGTAGATTCTCTCAAAGATTTGAGAGAGATGTTCTCTCTCTTTGTACTTTATGGCATATCTAGAGTAGTTGGTGTGTTTGTGGTGTTTATGTGCTGCTGAGAACATGTCTTCTGTTTTATGACTAAATTATGGTTTACAGACACTTAAACTCTAAGTTTGTTTCTACTCAAACATGCTGACTTGGCATTGTTAGCTTATTGTGGTCTTTCTCAGCCTGGTCAGACAGCCCCCAGGAAAGAGAATACTGTTGCTTTTAGTGTCCTGCTTTTGGGTGTGTTTCAGTCGATAGCACAGAATAGTAGGGGTCAGAAGGGACCTCTGGAGATCATTTAGTTCAACGTCCCTGCTAAAGCAGGTTTGCCTAGGTCAGATTGCACAGGAGCGCATCCAGGTGATTTTGAAAGTCTCCAGAGAAGGAGACCTCACAACCTTTTTAGGCAGCCCTCAAAATAAAGAACTTTTTCCTTCTGTTTAGGTGGAACTTCCTTCGTTCTAGTTTGTGCCTGTTACCCTTTTCCCTGTCTTTGCCTTGTCACTGGACGACACTGGAAAGAGTCTGTCCCCATGTTGCATCCCTATATATTCTGGCAATGTTCCTATATTTCTCTCAAGTCACCAGTCCCTTTTTCCACATAATGTAAACTTCATTCTTCCATTTGAGTTTTTTCCAGAAGCTTCTTGCTCATCCAATGCAGGTCTTTTGTCATCTTTGCTTGATTTCTTACCTATGGGCATGGACTTATCTTGAGCTTGGTGAAAGTGGTGCTCGAATATTAACCATTTTTCTTGGGTCCCCCTGAAAGACCATCTGAAGTCCTAACTCATGTTCTTTAGGTGTTGTTGTACCTTTAAAAATTCATGCAAACAGCCTTCAAGGAATGGTGGCTTTTCCTGACTGGATTAATCCCTTTAGAAAGTAGAGCCAGGACTTCACTGTGTTGTGGGAAAAAGATCAGTTGAACCTGGATCATGTCTAAAGTCTGAACAGGCTGAATTGAAAGAACAGGTTTGAGTACACTTGTGAATAGCAGTAAGAGGCTCTGGTGTAATTATTTTGTGTGATATATTACACACACCAGTACATTTTAAAGTGTCAGTTTCAGTTTGGAGTGGCTGTGATGGTAGCAGAGTATTTCCAGGTAAAGTTAGCATCTTGTCTTGAAGATTGAGGAGCTTTTGGGAATATGTCTTGTCTTACTTTCTGTCTTAGGCATTGATCATAAGACTTCCTGTTATTATATGTAGATATCTTTTAGCAAATGACTCACTGATGGTGCTATGATAAGAATATTTTCCATTTCAAGCTATGTGGCCAAAAAAATCTTGTCAAAGCTGAACCTGAAGGTGTGTCCATGTGAGGCAATTCCACGTGGAATGGAAGCAGAGTGAGTAAGGTAAGAGCTGATGACGGTGGTAGAAGCTCGTGACAACCACCTGCCACCTGAAAAAGAGGAATGAAATCCTGACATTGTGTAAGCTGTACTTGGGGCTTTGACTCGCATTATCTCTGAACGAAACGCAGCATGTTTTTATAGCAGTTGCAGAATTTGTCCTGAAATTTCTCCTGTTTCAAACTGTGGTTGGTGGCTCCCCAGTTATTGGGAAATCAATGATGACTTGTTCGTTTTTTTCCTTCCTTTCTTATTTTCAGTTTGTGTTGTTTTTTTTTTTCTTTCTCCCTTTTCCCAAGAAGGTCAAATTGTGAGCTGATAGTGAATTGCTGACCTGCATAGTGGCAATAGACCATGGGACTTAATTCTGGTCTAATAATAATTAGTGTTGTAGAGGACATGTTATCTGCTTCCATGTGGGGAAATACATAGATGGTTTAGTGCTAGAAGCAATAGGAAAAGTCTTGTTATGTAATTTTTTACCATTTAACTGGGGAGCGTAATCAAATGCCATCATCTCCCCTTGCTACTGCAGTCATCTTTTGCTTATTTAAACAGTTGCATGCTTTATAACATGTCTTTTTTTTAAAAAAAAAGGGAGGGTGCAAAAATGCTGTGTAATAGTAAAAACACATGCTAGGTTCTTTGCATAAATGTTTCTGAGAGACACTTGTGCCCTTTATCCTTGTAATTCTTCTTAATTGTTTGTAGGTTGCTTGTATTGCATATTAGTGGAGGGTAAGATTTATTTATGTTTTAAAAAAATATGATGTCTGAGGTAGGGACTCTTCCAGTAGCAGTTTCTTTTGCCTGGAAACTGATAACGTGCTATCAGTCAAAGACCTTCCAGCTAGAAGGATCTCCTAAGGTATATTTGAGAAGAGGAAAAAAACCCCAAAAATAAGTCTTAAAACTATTGATGAGACTTACAGACCAGTAAACATTTTGAATTGTAATGTAAAAGTAATTGTTAGCTCTTTCTGTTGCACTGTGCTGAAGGCTGAAGTTTTGAACTGCTGAATCCCACGTACATTCATAATTTTTTTGGTAAAACCTCAGCTACCCCTGAGTAGAAGGGAAGAGAATTTTGTATTTTGGAGCTAGTTTTATTAATATTTAACAGTTAATATGTTTGTAATACACATTTTTCTGATGCTTGGTTTTTTTGACCTACAAGTCAAAAATCAATGAATGAAAAATTGCTGTTGTGTAGCCAGGTCTAAAAAATAGCGTAGATTTTTAGTAAATTGTGTTTACTCTTTTTGGTGTGGCAGACTCCTTCCCAAAAGCTGCAGCTCTTGAGAGGGAGAAGTAATTTGGCTTGCTGCTTCACACCTGTATTGTCGTTACAGGAAGAGTAGTGTTTCTGTAAGCATGTATCTTGAATACTGAAGGGAAGAATGTAGCCTACGAAAGAAGGTGCTCCTTTTATAATTACAAGTTTAAGTTGAAACACCTGTGGCTTGCTGCTTTGTTACGTGTGCTTTATTAAACGTAACTGTATTGTTTCCTCCTTCTACAATTGTGACACTTTTATACTTCACTGTCATAAATGTTGCAATACAGTGTCATAAATTCATTATTCCTGTAAGAAATCCTATGGAGCACAAAACCTTATCTTTATTTTTGACGAACTGTTTTGAATTTTGGTGCTGGACTGTGCAGGAAGTGCATCCTTGCTGCCACAGTGAGATGTGGATTTGATTTTGAGGCAAGGGCTCTGTTCCTTTCTACATGTGCCTTAAAATTATGCTGAGCACTCTCTCCTGTGAGCCTGACCAAGGTACAGCAACGACACAGGCTAAGCAGTGAAAGATTTTCCTGCAAACTGTTAATGCCTTCAAAAAACAGTATGTTGTTCCTTGTTTTGCTCTGATGCTACTGAGTCACCTGAATGCCCTTGGAATGCCAATGATGAGAACTGGGACTATTTGCCATATTGGAACTTGTGATTCTGAGTTTCAGTAGATTCAACAAGTCTGTTACTTTTTTTTTTTTAATTGGCCATTTGCCATTCAGTACAGGGAAGTATAGAACACATAGTCAGCAGGGTAGGGTAATTTCCTTTCTGAATTGCTGACTTGCATGAAAATTAATTATGCTTGCCTGCTTGGAGTGGTTTCAGGTAAAGAATTAAAGTTCTTTGTCAGAACCTTGAAGCATTTTTGTAGGATGAGGAGCATGTGAAGTTGAAACACTTCAATTTTGGTGGTGGGTTTTTGTGTCCCCCCCCCTTCCACTTTTAAGAAAATTAGTAATAGTGGAAAATAAGAGAACAGAAAATTATTTGCTTTTGTACTGATTTCCATTCTTAACATTCTAATTCCAGCAATGTCAAAAGCACTGGGAGACACTAACATGAACTGTGTGCCACATAACAGGGAGGGTTTGTGGATGTCAGTGGTTACATCTGCCTTCAGTGCCATTTCACTGGCATGGTTTTTACAGTGGTAATGTTTGCGAGCAACATCACGGTGGTTAGTGTTCCTGACTTACTAGTGCTGATACAGCAGAACACATAGTAGTATTGAGGTGGTTTTGCAGGATTTTCTTGGGTTAAGTAGAGCTAGGTTTGTTTTGCTTGGATGCTAGTGAAGTTCTTGGAGTGAGAAAACTTTTTTTCATGAGAACCTTTACTGTTCTAAAAACAATTATTATTCAGAGAGAAACAACTAAGGCAGTTCAGTGAACACTGCATTTATGATGAATGTTATTTGCAAGTTATATCTTGTTATTAATGTTGCTTTTAGCGACTTGTAGTAAAATGGGCAAATCAGAAATGGTAAATTGCATCTACCATCCAACATTAAGGATGCAGGGACAAAGATCAAAGCAGCTGATAATGCTCTTTGTTAGATCAAGTTCTGTAGCTGAGGGAATAGACCAAGTTTTGGGTACACAAGTTCTGATTTTGCTGACATTCGAGTCAGGTCAGTTTAAAATGACTGAATTATTTGACTTTTGGTGTGCATATAGAAGCTATCTGAACACTTTTGAAGGCGTGACTGTTTCTTTTATTCCTTGCATATAAGGGGAAAAAAAGGTTAGCAGAATTTGTGACTTGTATCTACATGAACTTTTCTGATTAGCTTTCAGTGAAATTGAGTGATATTTGAATTACTTTGTATGCAGATACATTTTAAAAAGTTAAATGAATTAAAGATGGTTGAAATGGTATCTAACTTCCTCTTGACAATTTAAAATTATGAGGTGATAGCAATTACTTCCACTTCATGAATGTTCTACAAGCTTGGGAGATGGTAAACTCTGCATAGCTTGAATTCAGTACTTGTGTGTCACATCATTGCCATAGCAGGTATGTGTGCGGTAGGTGGAAAGTTACTGTTTGAGTTTAAAGTAGCACCAAGTGTGGGTGATTAAAATTTTGTTGTATTGGTAGCAAGGCATATTCCATTACGAGCTGTAACATCTTCACAGATTTTTGATGAACATTTAAAGTAACAATACTTTAAGTTTAAAAGAGTCATTAACTCACCAGCAGCATTTCAGGAGAGCTCAGCATTTGGCTTAGTGACTGGAGATAATGCAATTTAAACAGTTATTATTCCAAATTACGTTCAAATATCCTGAGATAAGGAGACTATTTAAGTACGGGAATAGTAGTGGCTGTGGCATAATGGAGGTGAAAAAGCAACTGATGACAGAACAATTAAACTTTTCCCTTCTAAACAATTCTACAAAACTCTGTGAATCCACGGAGAAGCATATTGGTGCTGGCTTGGTAGAGGTGACTGAAGACTGGCACATAGGGGAGGTTTTCTGGGTCATAGTATTTGTGGGCATCTAGAAGTCATCCAGACTACAGGTTTTTAATTACCTACAAGTGCTGATTAGAGAGTACAGCAGGATCCAGGTTCCTAGTTCTTGAATGACCTTGGCAAAGCTTTCCTGGTGCTAAATATGACAAAACCAACCAGAGGATAGGATCTTCCAAGATATGTTATAACCAGAAGAAAAGTTAGCTTGTGTGAGAGTGGACAAATGAGAGCCTCTGAGGGAGGACTTGTGCTAAAATAAGACAACAGATTTTTAGAAAAACAATTTTCAGGTGAGTCTGGTTAACATGAATCTTATCCACTAGTTGTGTGTTTTAAGAAGAGAAAAATATTAGGAACAATATTATATCTTCAGGAAATTGTCAGTGGCAGAAATTGAAACTACTCTTCTGCAGAGGGAAATATGAAAAATAGTGAGAGACTGGCTTGGCTGCTAGTGAGCTCTCTGATATCAAGCACAACAAGGAAGGAAAGGGAATCCAGGCTGTATTGTCAAGAACAAGTATAAAAATAAAGCACAAGCACACATAATAAAAATGCAACAGAGAGTAGCAAGAAGTCGTTATAGAAATGTTAGTAAAAAGAAAGGGAAGGTTTGCTGCTGTTGAAATACTGGAATTGTGGACAGGTAATGCAAAGCAGACCAAGTTGTGTTTTTTTTTTTTCCACCTTATCTTTAATAAGAAACTGGAAATTGAACATAATATTCAAGGCAAATACTTAAATTCTGAGCTGGTCTGAGGAGGGTATGAGTTATAAAGCATTTAGCTAAGTTGAAGTTTGAAGTTTTTAAAACACATTGTTGAAAGGGCAAGAGTTGGCTAATGTAATCCCTGAGCTGCTGCAGTTATTTTTGAAGGCTATATGTAGTACTGCGATACTGAGAAGAGAGATTATAGTGTCTGTCTTCACAGGTATTGGGAGGTGGGGAAATGGAAATGAGCAGTTGAAGACCCATTTGTTTAACCTATATTATTTGTTCCAATATTTTTCCTGGGAACTAAACCTTTCTAAAGCAGTAGAAGATAACAAAGAAAGGAGCAGTAGGCCATCATTTTATTTTTAAGGTTTAACCATGTTAGACTAATGCAATTTCTCTCTTCAAAGTGCTAACAGGAGAGGAGCAGTTATCTCTGATAGCTTGATTCTTTGTGATAGAAAATGTCCAGATTTTGCTTTTGTTAAATACAACCTGAAGGAATCAAGTGTGGGTAAGTGCTAAAGTGCTTGAAAAACATTATTTTCTCTGGAAATTGATTCATGACATTGTTTTCGGTGGGATGTTTTTCTTGTTCTTACCTATAGGAAGGACTTAGGTATTACATAAGATGACAAGAACAGTAAGAGCCAACAGTGTTCTGTAACTATAAAATTAGAGAATGTCATACCCAAATACTATCATAGACTGATTGAATTCATAGAATAGTAAGGTTGGAAGAGACCTCAAGTATCATCTAGTTCCAAC
>WBNM01001643.1:23515-33811 GCA_013399055.1 Ramphastos sulfuratus
ATCCAGCAGTGCTCCACCCATCAAGTCCATGTTTTTCCAGTTTAGTAATTCTGCCTTTAGAAAAGTGTTTATTTGTTCACATTTTTTGTTGTTTTTTTTAATAGGGTTGGATCTCGGGTTGGTGCTGAGGTTTGCATAGCAAAAGCATGAGCATTACAAGCCCAGTTCCTTACTTCAAACACAGAGAGGCTGCTTAAAAGTAATTATTGGTTCCTGCTGGTAGGACCAAATGCTTTTCCTTGAGGCTTGCTTCAATAAACCATTAAGATATTTCTAATTCTTATGGTGGTGTTCTATGTCTGTATCACGTATGTGAGAGTAGAAGTAAGCTAAAAGAATTGATATTTCTAGTCAGTGTTTAGGTACTGTACAGTTTTGCAGATGGAATTTTTTAAAAAGTGATATAAACCTTTTGGAGAGATGAGCGGTAAGAATATCTCAGTATCTGAAAGACTGAAAGAACACCAGCTGTTTTTGTAGCTTCAGATAGAAAGCGATAGTAGCAAAACAACAGTGTGAGGGTTAGTCTGGGAATATGAAATACATGTGCTGGTCACAGTGATCTTTACTTTCTGTGGTTGGTAAGACACTGTTGCATGGGAATGTGTTAGCAGGGAAAGTTGTGAATGATTTAAAAAATGGGCGATGTGAGCTTTGAGTCGTCATAGCAATACAACAGGGATTCCCATGGCACAGGGGAAAGGGCTAGATTATCTTGAGGTGATTTTTTTTGGTTGTTGTTTTGTTTTTCTGGTCCTTTAACTGGTAAATAGGAAATGGTTACTGCAGTGCAGCATGATCTGTAAAATTCAGGGGCAGTTCTTACTGAGAATTCCTTTTCTCCCTGTCTCATCTGACAGGGAGGATCCAGAAGATCCTCTCTGCCCCTCACACTCCCTTTTCCACTATGTGGAGAATGGGTGACACATAGAACTCCACTATGGCTGTGGAGAAGTAGCTTAGAACTCCCTGCTGTAAGACAACAACATAAAAATGAATACTGCAGGCATGCCTATACCCACACTGGCTCTGCAGGAGCAAATCCTAGAACAGGGAGTGCTAGGAAATGTGATGTGAAGATGCCTAGATTATCTTCAAAAGCAGTTTTGTCATATTTGTGTGGCATTATAACCAAGCCACTGTGGTTTTACTGCTTCCAGAGGTTTGCTAATGCCTACCCTCTGCTATGCAGATTTAGTCAGCTTGTGTTAGTGATAATTTAGCAAACTCTGTATCCACTGTATGTTCTAAACAGCCCTCTTTGTGCCGCTCTTGCAGCCTCTTTATTTGGGTAACTCTTTCCTTTAATGGTTGTAACAGCACAAAACAGAGATGGCTCTTGATTGTGTGAGATTTCTTGTCTGACTGCTAGGGATAGCAACAGAGACATTAAATAAAGGTTTTAATTTCAGTTGAATACTGTTGGGCAAAGCTGTGAATAGCAGAAGAAAAACAAAGATTTGAGGATGTCCTGCAGTGTCAACTGATCTTAAAATCAAAAGCAAATAGTCACAATTTTATGTACAATTAACAGTTTAGAGTTTTTTAACTCGCAGAGCAAAGTTGCCTGGGATGTATCACTTCTATGGTGTATTCTTTCTCTTGATTACTATTATGCATGTATGAAATGGAGCTTGTTTTTAACATAGTTCCTTTTAATATTTTAAAGTCCATCTGCTGCTTTTATGAGATTTTGAATTACGTGTATTGCTACTGGGAGTGTTTGTATTGATTCATAAAGCTGTGAACTGTGGTTACTCTAGTTATTTTATTGAACTTTAACATGAAGGGGAAAGATAAGGAAAGCAATTTGAATTTCCCAAACCACAGGGCTATTGCATCTTTCATAATATCTAGCCTGAGTAGTAGTGTAGGTTGAGATAGATGGGATGCAGTAGTCTCTAAGGACAGTTTTTATCTCAAAGTGCAGTATAATCCAGAGCTCATAATTAATTGTGTAAAAGAGGATGGCTAGTTTACCGCTACTCACAAGTTCTTGAAAAGGCTTTTGTCATTCTGAGGATGTGCTGTAACGTTCCTGTTTAAAAGAAAGTTTGACAGACTGCTCTACTGTAGGTTGAAGAATCATAGAATGGTAAGGTTGGAAGGGACCTCAAGGATCATCTAGTTCCAACCCCCTGCCATAGGCAGGGAGACCTCCCACTAGCACAGGTTACTCAAGGCCTCCTCCAGCCTGGCCTTGAACACCTCCAGGGAGGGAGCAGCCACAACCTCCCTGGGCAACCTGCTCCAGTGCCTCACCACCCTCACTGGAAAGACCTTCCTCCTAACATCTAGCCTAAATCTTCCCTCTGCCAGTTTAAACCCATTACCCCTTGTCTTGTCATTGCAAGACCTTGTCAATAGTCTCTCTCTAGCCTTCCTGTAGGCCCCCTTCAGATATTGGAAGGCTACTATAAGAAGCACTGAAAGCAGCTTTCCCTTACGATGTTGATAGCAAGGTAGAATATAGACCATCTTAGAGACGTTTACTGCTATGGACTGGCTATGTTCTAAAATTACTTGCCACACCCACTTTAGGACAGCATTTCAGGCTATCCAAGCAATATGAGCCTAGATAGATGTGTATACATACACACTTTGATATTCATAATATTTTAATTGTTTTTTTAGATCCGTTTCCATTTGTTTTTTGTGCAATTCCCCTACCATTTCATATCTTCTTTATTTCAATTAGTTTTCAGAAATGAGAAGGTAAAAACTTCTATGTTCTTTCCTTCTGCCCCTCCACCCCGATAGAGAATAGAGATGTGTATTATTTTTTACCTGTTTGCTTTTACAAAGCTGTGTGTTTGGAAGAGCAAGTATTTTGGTTTTGCATCAAAAATATGTTCCATAAGGCAAGACTGTGCTTGGCAGTAATGGTTTATTGGTGCCTAGAAAGAAATCCAGGTGTCAGTGCTCTCTGGAGATAAGGATTTCTACCTGGCACTACTGAATTCTGTTTGGGGTTGAATGACAGCTGGTAGCAAATACATACTGGCAATATTATAGAATTAATATGAGTCTTCTGGGCACGAGTACAGGAAGCACTCTGTTTAATTATAACTGTGCTGCTTTAATTACAGCTTTTTAAATTAAAAACAAAAATATGAACAAAACAAACAAAACCCCCAAAATCTCTGACTGGAAATTGGAATTTCTTTAGATTATTCAAATTCTCATACTTTTGTGTACTAGACTGAGTCGTCTTCTGCCCTGTCTGGGAGTGATTTATTTGTTTTGTTTGTTTGTTTTTAAACGAGTTAAGAGCTAAAGGCACTTCAGTTCTGGAAGTTTACCACAGCTTAATGTTGAGGTTTCAGGTCCAGACTTTTTAATGTATGTGTGATCAGAGAATCTCTTCGTGTTCAGAATGCCTTCTCTTTAAAACCTGCATGTTAATTGCCTGTCATAGAGAAAAGAACAGATCTCTGTGTTTTTCTTGACTACCTCTGTAGTAGTAGCAGAGATTGAGTCAGTCTTGCAATATTTTGAACCTGAAACACTTATTATGTTAGGACAATTCAGTATCACTCTTAAATATATGTGATACTTTATTAGGCATGAAATGGAAAACACACATTAGCCAGGTGAGAAGCAGGATTGTTCCTCTATGACTGCTCTATGGTCTCAGTCTTCTGTACCAATTTTCAGTTTCAGGCTTGTGATTCTGATTAAGAAATGTTGTTCAGATGGAAGCACACTGGAATCTTTGAAACAAATGTCCTAAATCTCTTAAGCAAAATGAAAATGTTTTCTCCCCACCCCTTAATTCTGATCATTTGAGGCCTCTCTATGAATGTTTCTTGCATACTCCTTTCTGACATGTGCTAGAAACAATGATTTCTAAACAGGTGTGGGATTGCCTTCTGTGCTAGACTTTGGTTTTATCTATGGGAAAGAGCTACTTTTTTTTTCTGTTTATCTTCCTCTTTTCTATTCCCTATGATGGACTATTTCATATGTAGCTTAAAGGACAGAAAAATGCCGAGTTGATGAACTTGTAAACCTTAGTCATGAGGACTTACATGCCTGACAATAGATTTGCAGCATAGCTAAAATTAAATAATCTAAATCCAAGGGAGAAAATAATTTCTTGAGCTAAAGGACAGCTTGTTCAAGAACACAATTACAGGCTCCACTTGCAAATTTACACAGATAAGTGATATAGTGGAATAAAAGTAGAAAACCTGTTACTTAACAAATCAGAATTACAATCATATTTTTATGACCAGGCGTAATGGATGTGTGAATCAGACAGGAGAGGAGTGAGTGTTAATTACAAATTATGGAGAAATCATCTTCTTTTAGACCCCCCACTCAGAATTATTTTGAGTATTAGGAAAATGCATTAAAAAATCATGATTTAGTGAGCTGGCATTTCTTGAACAATATTTTACTATTTCTGCGATGCTGCACACATCCTCAGGTTGTGGAAACCAGTTAGAAGTAACAGAGGCCATATGGAGTGTTTGCAGATAAAAAATCATGACTAGTGAGCTATGCAAAGTAATACCTTTCTGAACTGGAGGCAAAGTGGGAAAAAAAACCACAAAAACAACCAAACAAAAACACAACAGCCCAAAACCCACCCCCAAAACTTCTAAACAGTGTTTTTCCATATGTATAATTTTTGTATAAATGGTACTTTAACAAAAAATCCCCAAACCTTAGCTCATAACGTTGTCTGGATTAATTTGGTTTTGTGTTGATGTTAGGTAGATATTATCTGTTATTTAGAGGCACAAAGTAGAACTGCGTTAAAGGCACTGGCAGTGTATGTTGTAGAGATAATCTGGAGGATGGAGGGATTCACTCTGGTGTCAATTCACTTCAGAAAATTGGGTAGTTTTTAGGACTACCTCTGTGTTTTAATAGAGGGGGGAAATGATGCTAAAAGAGTGTTATGAGACCTCTGATTATCTCTGTGGAGGAACCTGATGTAATCATCCCTAAAATTCAGAAACATAAAATGGCAAGGGATCTCTTGAATCATGTAGTCTAGCCTGTACTGAAACCATGTTATAGTTGTGATTTATAAAATGTCTTCCCATAAGCTTTTAATCTGGGGGCAATTTTTTTTCCATGCTACTTCACTGGGAAAGTTGTTTGAGAACCTGCTTAAAGTACGAGTTCTTGGTCAAAATTTGTGTTTATGCAAAATAATTATTTCCCACCTTGATGTATATACTTTGATTATTTGCATGATTTCGTTCAGCATGCTGAAGACTTTAGAATTTTACTTGCTTGCTTATAAGATAGAAAACCTGACAATGTCTCTATTTTCAATTAATATGTGTAGTATGGAGGAGTTTCTGCCAGACAGGTTAGCAGGATGTCTGTAAAATCAATTTTGAATGCTAAGCACTGTGTAAATGAATAGACACCCTTTTCATACTTGCATTTTTTTGTATGCGTGCAACCTTGTTCCATGTCAAATACAAATTTAATATAAATTACTTTAGTGTTGACAGAAAGGGGTGGATTTCTCCTTCTCCTTTGCATTTGTTTAGCTTGTTTAACAAGATGTTACATTGTGTCCTGTCTGAAAATTGAGTTTTGTAACCAGCTTTAGCATTCAGTGTCAAACCACTTTTTTTTTCTGCTTTTGCTTTTTTTTTGCCCTCTTCCCTACCTTCCCCCTCCCTTTTATTTTTCCTTCCCCAGTGATTACATTTTAGCCAGAATAGCGTTTTTATTGGCTCAAACACGCTCAGTGTGTGAGGCACAAGTTTTCCTGAGCTGCAGAATGGCTGCAAATGTTTTTGAGTCACAGCAGTGAACAACAGGCAGCAAGGAAGGGAAACGTGGACTGCTTCTGTGGTGGTGTATGCTCATAGCTGATGATGGCCTTGGCATTTTCAAGGACTTCTCACGGAGGTAAAGGTGGAAGGCCTGAAAGCTTTGATCTTGTCTATGCAGACCCGTCTTACAGTGTGGAACATGCTTTGATACTGTTTCTTTTGTACACATCAGATTTTTATCATCTTGTTCTCTTTAAGATGGTTGGTTGTTTTTTTCCCAGTTGTTGAACTGCCAAATTTCATTCAAGTGTTGGGCAGTTACTTTCTATCAATTGAAAATGATAATTTGTATTTTTGTACTTTTTCTGCCTGTTGTTGTCTGTAGTGGAAAGCTGAATGAATCTTTAGATCTAGGTCCACCAAATGGAATAGCTGCCAGAGCAAGTTACTCCTTGCTGACTTATTCACATGCTTTAATTGCAGCTAAAGTGTGTGTGCATGTGAGTGTATATTAGGTAATTCATAAAAGAAATCTGTGTGCTGAGCCGTAAGCTTCCTATTTGGAAAGTGGGATGTCGTGATTCCTTTTTGCCGTATGGATACCTGTCCTCTGAAAAGCCAGCTTGAGGCCTGAGTCCTGTTTGAAATGTCAAATACAGGCTTTAGTAATGCTGAGCTTCATTTAGCTAATGTCGGTCTAGAGTATCCTGTCAGCATTTGGTGTTTCAGTTCTCTTCTTGTTCACGTCTCTACAGTGTACTCCACAAAGGATGACAGTTGCATAATGTTCCTGTGGCAACCACAGTAATTGCTTACACATGAAATGAGTATATGGCAATTATCAAATTCACTTTAGCTGTCTCTTCATGCCCTGTAACTTCTGGAGAACAATCATATGTGACCTGCATACCCTGTAAGTAAGTGATAGATTACCAGTGGTGCACTGATGAGAACCCAGTAGACTCTACACCAGGATTTTCTTCATTTGGCAAGACTCCTCTGTTTTGGTTTCAGAATATGTCCCTGTCATTTGGACTATGGGATATGAAATAGCAGAAAATCCTGTTACATGAAGAGTGTATGTTTTCTCTTTTTCCTCTGACTCCTATGGGTACAGTGTAGGATACACAAAGTTTTGAATGAGGAAAACCCCATCTTCTCTATTTATGCTTGGAAAGTGAGCGCAGAAACTTTAAAAATCCTTTTATAACAAAAACTAGGGAAGGGGTAGAGGCTCCTAGACTGGAATGTGTAATTGGATCATTTTATTTCATTTTACTTTGTGGTGAAACTGAAACTGGTAGGCTGACAAATGAAATTCAGATAAATCTCTTCCCTCACTTGATCTACAAGCAGGAGTAGCATTTGGTTCTCAAGGCAACATTGTACATGGACCTTTTTTATTAGATAAGCTGTTTTACAAGGTGAAAAGAGATGAACATTTTTGATTTGCCTTCCCAAGAGAAGTTTATTCTCAGGTTGCAAAAAAGGGTTGATGAAAGAGCATGAAGGAGGGTGTGGTCTTAATAGCTTGAATACTTCATAGAAGAGTTGGCATCATTTGGGTAGGACATGTGGATGTTAACTGCAAGATTGATATAAGGAAGTTGTGTGCATAGGAGAAGCCCAAGGTAGCTAGTAGAAGGGAGCCCTGTATGTGGGTGTGAAATAAGACTGGGATTTAGTACAGACAAACTCAAAATCTGACAGTATATTTTGGTTTCCAGACCCTTCACACTAGTCAGATAACCTTAGAAAGGGGAAGAGATACGTAATGATACTTCATATTAATCACTAGTTGCCTTTTTTTATATACCCAGGTTTTCTTTGAAACTCATTATAAAAAAGAGCTCATTATAAAATGCAGAGCTGGTAGATAACTAAATATTAACTATATGATAAACTCTTGTTATTTTAAAAACTCCGAACATTTGCTTTATGAAAATGAACATCATCTTTCAATAGTCTTTCATGTAGAATGTGTCTGGTCTTACCCTCCCTTGCATTTATTTATTCTTCCACATCTTTTTGATACAGTTTGTTGTTCTTGATACTGAGCTGTGAATGGGAGTCTTCTGTTTTCTCAAGTTGGAAGTAAGAATATTCTTCTTGTACTAGCCTGTGCTGCTCTGTAATGGTTAAGGAGGCATCTCTTTCTCTCTGTTATATCGTACAGGTTCCCAAAATGTCATATCAAAGTATCTTCAGGAAATTGAAAGGCAGTAGATATGCTGGTGCTTCGTAAGTTGAGTATTTAATATGTTACTATTTCCATTGCCTGAAGCAATTAATTGGTAGCTCTACCAGAGTTGTAAACCGATTTTATTAAATACAAATCATTAATGTTCCTCAATATGAATCCTTGTCTAGAAGCTCAACTAGCAGTGTTTGTCCAGAAGAACTGTTTGTATCAACTTGTACATGTACTGAGCTACAGCAAATTCATGGTTCTGTGGCTGTGTGACAGCAGCTTTGATTGCCAAAGTGATTATTTCTCAATTATTTTCTGTAGGTAAGAGTTGTTCTTCAGATGTTTGTAGTGTTAGAATTTAATGCCTTGTGCAGTAAAGGCAAGTAATTTTTTTCCTCCTGATAGGAAACAAAAGAACAACTGTTAAACTGTAGCCTGGTCTCATTCTCTTTATAGCAGTGCAGTTTTCAGTTGTTTCTTCCATCCCTGATGTAATATCTAGTCATGCTAATGGACAGGCAATATCAGTCACTGACGGTGGGAAGTAACATGAACTATCAGTGATGCTAAGTCTTTCTCTAGTTCCCACAAGTTCCTATTCCATGTACTAGTATGTTTGAGTTCCTCTTGATTTAGCTAAAAATAGTAATGAAAGAAAAATATTTTCTTCACATGAGAGCTTGAGTGTCTAGTTTATGAAGTGTATCTATGATTAAGGCTTCAATACCAATTGGAGCTGAAGCTGATAACGTTGTGGGGGTTTTGAACAGAAAATAGTAATGCATTAGAGATAATTATGTTTTTCCCCAGTTAAACTGGTGGTAGTAGTAGGGGATTCTCAGGGGAACTGAGGGTCCAATTTGTAGGCCAGATCCATTCCCCAGAGAGGTCTTATGCTTGCCTGGGGCACGAGTTAGGGACCTTTGTAAGAGACTTCCTAGTCTAGTGCGGCCATCAGACTATTATCCACTACTGGTTATTCAGACGGGGAGTAATGAGGCAATGGATAGGAGTATAAAAACAATTTAAAGGCTTCAGGGCTTTGGGGAGATTACTGGAGGGCTTGGGAGCGCAAGTGGTGTTCTCAACCCTTCCAGTGACAGGTAGAGATATTGAAGGAAGGAAAAAATTCCATGTGGTTAACACATGGCTTAGAGGTTGATGCTGCCAATAGAACTTTGGTTTTTTGACCATGGGGAAGTTTTCTCGGTACTGGATCTAGTGGCGCCAGATCGAGTTTATCTTTCCCATAAGGAGAAAAGAATCCTTGCACGTGAGTTGGCTGGACTCATTGACAAGGCTTTAAACTAGCTGTGATGGGGGATGGGGATATAGCTGGCCTTGTCAGTGAGAATCCTGGGTGTAATAGCCCGGCACTTGAGGAGCAGGGTGTTGGCATTTTAAATAACCAAAGGGACTACCCCGTTTCAAGGATGAAAACTAAGTACCTGACTCCACCTGAGAAATGTTTATACACCAATGCACCGGTGCAGGGAATAAACAGGAGGACCCATGTGCGGTCATGAGGTTATAACCTAGTGGCAGTTACAGAGACATGGTGAGACAGCTCACATGACTAGAATGTGGTCTTGGATGGCTATGTCCTTTTTAGGAAACACAGGTCATGAAGGCAAGGTGGTGGAGTTCCTCTTTATGTGAGGGAGCAAATAGAATGTCTTGAGTTCTCTCTGGGGGTAGATGAGGAGTGAGTTGAGAGCTTGTGGGTGTGAATTAGGGGATAGGCTAGCATGGGTGATAAAACTGTGGGTGTCCATTACAGGCCACCTGATCAGGATCAGGAAGTTGATGAGTCCTTCTACAGGCAGCTAACAGCAGCCTCGCAGTCATACACCCTGGTTCTCATGGGGGATTTTAACTATCCAGATATTTGCTGAAAGGGCTACTCAGCCAGCCGCAGTCCAGGAGGTTCCTCCAGTGCATTGATAACTTCTTGATGCAGGTGGTGGAGGAGCCAACTAGGATGGGAGTATTGCTGGATCTTACCCTCACCAACAAGGAGGGTCTGGTTGAAGCAGTGAAGATTGAGGTCATCGTGAGATGGCAGAGTTCAAGATCTTGTCTGGTAGGAACAGGATATCAAGCAGGACTACATCCCTGGATTTCAGGAGGGCCAACTTTGGCCTTTTCAAGCAATTTCTGGGTGAAATCTCATGGGACAGGGTACTAGAAGGCAGAGGGGCCCATGATAGTTGGTTAACATTTAAGGATCTCTTTTTCAAAACTCAAGATCAGTGTATCCGAGCAAGTGGAAAATTGAGGAAGGGAACCAGGAGACGTGTGGTTAAGTAAGGAACTGCTAAGCAAACTTGCGTGAAAGAAGAGTCTACAGATCATGGA
>WBNM01001647.1:6494-30950 GCA_013399055.1 Ramphastos sulfuratus
TGTATATGTATATACACACACACACACACACACATATATATACACACATATGTATATGTGTGTGTGTGTGTGTGTGTGTGTGTGTATATATATATATATATATGTATATACACACATGCCCTCAATTTTATGTCCTGAGAAATCTCATGTGGGGAGCTATGAGACAGTATTAGAAATGACAATACACTCAAAAGATAAGTGTTGTTTTTAGAGGCAAAGGAGGTCCAGGGCTAGATGCTATGAAGGGAAAACATGGTAACTCTATTTTCCCTCTGACCTCAAGGCCAGAAAAACTTTATGAGCCTTATGTACTAGCCGTGTGTTCAATTGCTGTTCTCCCTCTCCTTTAGATTCTATTTTGACAAAGCAGCACCAGTTACATCACACTTATGTCCACTCTGTTTATACTGCAAATTAAAACACTTGTGCTGCATTGCTTTCAGGTCTTGTGAAGGTGTTTGTAGGGCCACATCCAAAAACATTTCTGTAAGTTTTCCCAGAATAATTCAGTTGAAGCTGCCTTCTTCTGATTGTTTGACATAGTTCCCAAACTATTTCAGATATGAATATAAATACTATCTCAGGTTTCTATTTTATAGTTATCCATTAAAAAATCAGGGACAGCAATAATATAGCTGTGATGGTTTGGGAGTTCNAAGCCTATGAGTGAAATAAACATCACCATTGTTTCCTTTTCTCAGCCTGTAATATAATGTTCTCTATTAAAATATTCAAATTAGCCTCAAACTAGCACAATAGCTTATTAAGATAAATTTTAAAAGCTCAATAGACATCTTCCCCCCACCTTTGTAATATATTTTTTTCTGTTAGTGTATCTATTTAATTAAAACATCGAACCTTTCTTGAAGTTTCACATATTTACTGTCAGAATGGATCTATCAGGAGAGGCCATTGCCATCTTTCTTTATTAGATCTGTATGAAAGACTAAACAAGATACACTGGAAAGACACGAGACACACATTGCAGTACATAATTCTTCCAACATCCTCTTGATTCCCTTAGTTTCCTCCAAAATCATCTCTTCACAGCTTGAGTGTATTATTATTTGTAGTGCTATTAAACTGAGTATACTTCAAGCATGACAATCTCTTCAGTGCCCTACTTTGATCTGGGATTTCTTAATCTGGGTTTACCTGGAACTCAATTTCAGTTTCTATCCTAAAAGCGAGTTTCTTCTTTAACAGTCTTCACCTATATGAAAAATTACTTTTCTCCTTGATTTTTTCTTTTGTTCAAAAAATTTTTCAACAGCAACAACAAAATTAAAGTGAAATGCATTGTCTTTACTAAATTTCAAAGAGAGAATTGTAAGTGATTTACACATACACAGGTACATTTGACTGGCAGAGCCTTATTTGCAACAAGCTCCTAATAGAGTGAAATTATGTTTATCCTTATTGGAGCTAAAAGTGAAAAAAAGGATGAAGAGAAGGGCTAGACACTTTTCTTTGTAGATCAAAAACCAGATGAGATATATAATTTCTTCTTTGGAATTTGTGTGCATTTTGAAGAGTTGTTGTTATGTTTCCTTATTGTTACGATGGTGCAGTTTTACAAAACTTTACAGTTAGCAGAGATCCAACCCCTGATTTGTTTTGCAAGCCTTTCTGATAAGAAAATAATTCTGCAAGAAAAGTAACAGTAAGAATTGTATTTTTACTATTCGTGAAGTATCATTGCCTTGCGAGAGCAGATTGAACTTCAAAGCTTGATGAAAAACACCGTACATAGTTTATTTGTTTGGAAGATACAAAAATAAAAGCCAGAGCTGGGGCTGCTACAATGGTATTTCAAATAAACTATTGTGACAGCCAAATATTTGTCAAGGGCTGAATAAGCTTTTCATCAGTCAAACTATTTCTCTATTCCTGAAGTTAGCAGTTGATCTCTAACTTATCTGCTTCACTGCTGCTCAAACTGAAATACTGTATCCAGAGCACAGACAAAAAAAAAAAGAAAGAATTTGTATTTATGGATCTATTCCACCTTTTTAAATTCTCTGATAAGCAGGGCTTTTAGTGGTTGCCTAATCATAAATTCTAGTCAGACTATTTTAATTGGTTTTTGACCTACATACCATTATGGGCGTGATTAACAATTCCCTAATCAAAGTTGCAAAACATTCTGCCCTGTGTTCAATAATTTAGAGATCCATATGGGAGATGTATTGTTGCTCCTGGTCTCAACGTGAATTTAGTTCATTCTGTGCATGTAGCATTGAGATTCACTTGAGCAAAAATAATGTCAAAAAAAAAAAAATTCCACAACCTAATACAGACAGGAATACAATGAGTCTGTAAACTGTATTTTTCATTCAGAAAGACATGTAAAAATTCAACTGCAAAGTATTTTACTAGTTAGCAAAATGGTCTATTTGTTGTACCAGAGGCTCCCAGGACCAAGGCTTAGCATGATTGCTTTGAACCATGTGATGAGAGTGGTTTTGGCCTCTTGCATTGTAACAGGCAGGTTCCGAAAGAGTATTCCAATTCATGAACAAAGCACAGAAGGTAACATATAAGACCCTTTACTATCCTCTTTTACTAGTGCCAGGAAAACGGGAGCAGAATGTGGAAATATATCCTAGCTACAACATACTGAAGCATTGTGATTAAAGGTTTTTAAGGCCAAAGGTCTGCCTGAGCCCCATTGGCCTGTAAATCACGTTTCTGTATCCTCCAGAAAGCAAGAGAGTGATGTGTGCAGCTTAAAGGCCACTCAGTCTTTTCCCAGAGGAGCAAATGCCCTTTTACAGAGGGTATAGCTTACAGCACAGGTAAGAAGCAAGCCTGGAAAGCAAATCATTGGTCTTACAGGCCTCAGTGACTTATGCTCTACTGTGTACTTTTTGGTCATCCTAAAGATCTTCCTAAATCAGGGTTCCTACTATTGCAAGAATCTCCTACTTCCCCTGCACTCTTTTTCCTTTCCTTTAATCTAGAAAATTGCTGGATCGACTTCACAAGGTTTTAAAATTTACATAATTCTTTCAAGTTACATCTCAGTTGTATTGAAATGTATGCCACGTTCAGGATAAATACAGACAAGTATTAAGTATTTGATAACTCTTCACTTACATGAATCCAGTGATTCATTCAAACAATTGGGCAAGGACTTTCTGAACTTAATGGGGAAAAAATTACCTCAATGTTGTAGCTCAAAGTGCCCCTATATACACTTGCAAATTAAAGATTTAGAGGAAAACATGGTACTCTGGACAGAGATTTCCTCAAAAGATGCATACACAAAATAAAAGCCAAGTTATTTGTTGGTTAGATTCTTGGTGAGTTAGAGTAGTACTCAAACCTTAGAATTACTTAATAAACACCCTAATACTAGAGATAAGGGAACAAGATCACTCCTTGATAAACCTGTTATACATTCTGCATAGCCAGGGCGTTTTATGTATCAGAATAGACTTTTTTTTAAGGAACTGAAAATATACCTTACACACATCATCAGCCTGATCTCTGATGCTTCGCAAGGCAGTTTTTCCTTAGGGAACTATGATGAAATCCATTATAAATATTCAGTTAATGACATGTATGCAGATAAATTAATAACGTCCAGTAGGTAATTCCTTCTTGCAAGAATCAGACAGGTTATTTTCATCACCAAGAAGACACAAAAGTATATATGCCCCCTGAATGAGCTCATAACAGTAACACAATGTGATTAAAGATCTTTTAAATAGTTACTAGTGCAGGACATAAAAACTGAAGAGGTTTTCTTTCTTGCATTGTTTTACAGTCTTAATTTTCTTCCAAGTCTAAAAGCATAATGATTTTTTTTGATGAGATGTACATATCTACTATCATGAAAATTCATTTGCTCATCCATGTTACTTACCTACACTGTTGCAAAAGTAAACTTTATCACATATTTAACAAAAATGTAACTCTAATCTTGTATGACTATAGAGACTTCAATTCTATTTATAGAACCATCAGGGATGCAAAATTAAGATCAATCTTAAACTCAGCAGAAAGACTACGCTAATAAAATTTAGACCCTGTCAGATGGGCATTATCCACACAAAGGTTATCAGGATTCTATTTGAATGCTTATATTAAAACCCACAAATGATAGAAACTGTTAGAGAAAACAAGTGAAAAACACAGCAGGAAATGTACTTTTATATCAAGGTTATAAAAGCTACCCATCTATGTACAATATTCATTATGTATCTCTAATAAATTATATGCCATATAATTTAATCTAAAACACACATTATATTTTTCTTAAGATAATGAAGGATCTGGAAGAAAAAAAACTTCAGAGGGCACACACTAAAAGTTGCCAAGAAATCACCAGGGGTCTTAAACTGCAGAAGAAAGTGAACTGTAATTGCTTACAATCTTTGTTTAAATGTTTAGTTAAGATAAATGATGAAGACTACTAGTTCAAAGGACATTTCTGCCTATTGGGTCTAAAGACAGTTTTAGATGGCAATGGTGCAGAGCACAACGACTTCAGAATAGTAACTGTAACATTCTATTCAATTGCATACTGAGAAAACACTCCAATAGGTGTCAAGTTTCAGTTAATATTTTGCACACAAATGGTGTTGAGTTCTTCACAGTATAGACTTCCATGGAGGAAAGGTTCAAATTTTGCAAACTATATATAGATAAAACAAAATTGGAAAATATTTATTGAAGAAAAAGGTAAGCATCTGAATTAAAATCATGGAATGTAACTTTATGACATCAAATGTCAAATATTTTCTGAAAAATGAGCAAACACCATAATAAAAACAGCTGCAAAAAAAAAGTAATTATTTTCTTATGTTTGTGCTAAAATAACCAACTGCTTCCATTTGCTTCTGTATTCTTCCATGAGCACCTAGATAACAAAACATTCAGAGTTTTGAAAGAGTAGCTGCTGCTTAGAATGAATAGTCTAAGAGAACATCTGTCTTTATCCTTGTCACAGTACATTCTTTATTCTTCCTCAGTACTCTAAATTTCCTCTGAATATGGTAACAAAGTGATGGTAAATTTGTACAGATGTAGTGGGTTGTCTTCTATTCCTAACCCTGTTTTTGAAGTATATTGCTGTCTTTGCTGATGGAGGGATGACCAAAAAAAATTAAAAAGAAGTAGGTACATACACAGATCATCCTATATTCAGGCATAATGGCCCTTTTCAGCTATGACAGCATTACCTTTGTGAAGACAGATGGTATCAGTATTGATCAGTGTTGAAATTATAGAGTTATTTCACTGGGTTCTGCAAGAGCTCAATATCTAATATTATTTCTCTGTTTTCACCTGACAAATGGTAGACTTTGCAGGTAATAGCATCCTTGGCCATATACATGCCAGAAATAGTTCAACCTCATTTGGAGCTCAGAGACAGTTCCAATCCTGACCAGTCAGAGACATCAGCACTAGAGCTTCTGAAAAATGACAGCTGAGAATTCATCTCTGGTAACACAGTGTTAAGAATGATGCAAAATTAANAGCACGTTTCTGGTGAGCTTTTGGAAGGCAGTTTCCAGGCAATTTAGGATATAAGGCAGCACGAATGCAATAGCAGAGAGCAGATACAACACCAGAGCACAAGGATACAATGGTAGAGGACACCTTGTGCTCCCTGATAATCTCCTTTTATCCATACAGCCCCAGACTAATGGGCCTTTGGACACAGAAGAGCCAATCAGAATGGTAGTTAGCCAAGCTTGACCATATTAGGTGAAGCCATAGGCTTGTTTTACCCATAGTGGGGCAGCACACAGGCCTTGCACAAGGCAACCGTGTGTACCTTGTTTACTGCAGGGTTCAAAATAAGTCTGGGCAGGCCACAGTCCTCAGACTCAGTGGCTCCAGATTCTTTTGTCTTCTTTCCCACAGTTGCTTCTCCCCAAAACAGAGGGAGGGAGAGCAGAAAAACATGTCTGGGCAAGCCAGGACATGTATAAGCCTATTTTGGACTGCTTAGGCCTACCATGACACATAGTGCTACTTAACTGTCCTTTTTGAGTCTGTAAGACGACATTCTAAATTGTCATCCTTCATCTGCATCCAGAGAGTGGGCCACGTTAAGGTGGAAGTATGCCAAGATCATAGAATGGTTTGAGTGGGACAAGACTTTAGAGATCATCTACTTCCAAAACCCTTGCTGTGAACAAGGACACGTTTCACTAGATTGAGTTTATCCAAGCCCCATGAAACTTGGCCTTAACACTTCCAATCATAAGGCATCTGCCTGTTCCAGTGTGCCACAATCCTCACTGCAAAAATATTTTCCTCACATCCAATCTAAATCTACCCTCTCTCAGTTTAAAAGCATTACCATATCACCACACTCCCTGATAAATAGTCCCTCTCCAGATTTTTGGTAGAATTCCTTTAAATATTGAAAGATTACAATAAAGTCTCCCCAGAGCCTTTTTTTTACTAGGCTGAACAACCTTAACCCTCTCAGTCTGTACTACTGGAGACGCTCCAGCCCCAAATCATCTTTATGTCCCTCCTCTGGATCTACCTGAGCAGGTGTCCCAGGTTGGGAACTATAGGGTTAAAAATCCTCTAGGGACTAGAAGATTGTTATTCAATCCCATAATTCTGCTTTGTCTTTATAAATTCACTGTGAGGTCAGCTCACTCGCCCTATCTCCCCCTTTAGCCCTGTGTCTGGCAGGAGCTGCTTTATCAGAACAAACATGTAAGGAGTTTTGGGGCCTCCAGAGGCTTTTCTTTAGGTCTATGGGTGGCAGAGGTGTTGAGGGAGGATTGGAGGACCAGGGGTTATAGATTTAGTTTTGGGTTGGGGGAAAATTCAAGGGGGTTGCTATGGATTTTGTATCTGCTTTGCAATTCCTTTCCGTATCTCTCTTTCCAAATATAATTCTGTTTTCTCTCTAATTCATTTGTGAGCTTCATTCTGTCGGCTCTTTAAAAACCATGACAGCAGATCTGTGTCTTTCTGTGCTAATAGGAATATTTTACTGAGAGAAATTAAATCCTTAGCTGTGAGAAGAAAGAAAAACAACAACAGTAATCTCTATCACTCATTCTTCTGCTGAGAAACACAGTTAAACTATAGATAAGACACTTCTCACACACTTCTCAGTTAGTTCTCAGTTCTGCTCCTTCACTCTGGTGGTCTGTGTGGTTGCTTCTGCCTTAACTCTAATCCGACCTAACCCTATATTTCCTCTAACCTTCTTGTAGTCTTTTTTTTGACATCACCTCGGATCTCTCCAGATCTATCACGTGAGATACACAGGGATGGATCTGGTTATTTTTGAAGAGAGGAAAACAGGGGAAAGGGGTGAGGAGGTTTGAGTCAGGATCCTCCTGGCATTCTGATTGTTTTGGAGGGATTTTGTGTTTCTGTATTACTTTTAAGTTGTATATAACTGTAAATATTCATGTATATTGTGTATATATATGCTTGTATATTGTGCTAAGCTGTAAATATAGCTTCATTCCTTAACTTCCAGATGGCTGAGTCTAGTCTGGGTGATTTTATTGTGTGTGGGGGCAAGTAACTCCCAAACCATCACACTTTCTTCTATTGGTGGTCCCGAAGCTGGATGCAGTACTCCAGTTGTGGTCGTGAAAGCCAGTGAAAGGGGAAGAATCATCTTCCTTAACCTCCTGGCCATTCTTGTCTTAATGAGGCCCAGCACATGATTGACCTTCTGAGGTGTGAGCATTCATTGCTGGCTCATACTCAGTTTTTTCTCCACCAAGACCCTCAAGTCCTTTTTCACAGCCTACTTTTACTCTACTCATCTCAGTCTGTTTCTGTCTTTGGGATGACTCAGATTTAGGTGCAAGGCTGTGCGCTTGGCCTGGTTGAATTTCACAAGGCTCGCACCAGCTCACCTCTCAGTCCTGTCAGGGTTCTTCTGAATGACATTCCTTCCCTCCAGCATGTCAGCTGTACCACACAGCTTGATGTCAGCAAACCTACTGAGGGTGCACTTGAACCCATTGTCCTGAACCCACTGTCCATGGTCTTAACAAAGTTTAAGTAATACTGGCCCCAATATGGACCCTTGAGGAACACCACTCATTACTGCCTTCCATCACATGACTAATGGTAGGATTTGTGGTTTTGCATCAAGACAATTTCTTCTACAATGAAAAAAACAATTACTCATAATTGCTGGGATTTATATTAAGTATAATGTGTATTACTGCAATAAAACTTGTATCTTTTGGAATTTCTTAGAGAAAGAAAACAATCTTTACTCTTTCCTTTCTGTTTTCCTTTCAGGCATTTTAAATCTGATCTGAAGAGTTCCTCTTTTTAAAAAAGTAAATGAGAGGTTTTGTACATGAGAGAAATCTAAGTTCAAGAATTCTGGATATAAAAGTTTATTTAACATTAAGCTTAGATGATTGGTCTCTGGAATTAGTGTTTGAATAGAAATAACATTGAAATATATTAGAACTACTGCTTGGAGAAGTGTGGATTTTTAAATGTCTTGCTGTTGTTTTAGTTTTAGAATCAATAACTGGACTTTCATCTCACAAAAACTGAAGGAAACAAAATATTTACTGCTCAGTCCAGCTATACTACTTTTGCCCTGGTACTATAATTCCCATTGATTTAGCAAGTAATGCTGTCAAATTTCACATAAATACAGAAATGATGAATAGAAAAATCTTCTAGCTTTCAGGAAGATTAAATCATAACTCCGCTTGGACTGTTCTTTAGTTCCAGCTATTTCACACTAATGACTACATTTTATTAACTCCAAATAGTCCACATGGGATATCTCATACCATTGGGATGAAATTGAACATGGAGTCTGTTTGCAGAAATGTTTTTTGCTTAGGTACTACATTTTTCAGAAATCTTATACAGGCCACAGTAAATTTTTAACCAAACTTCAATTATTTTTCCATGCAGTTTTACGTATCATGAACCATAAATTTAAGAGATCATGTACCATGTGTTTAAGTCAGATGGGGGGGAAAGAAAAAAATAAAAAAGGAGACAACATCAAAGTTCTAGACTGACAGTCAAAAGGTTTGATAAGAAGAATATTGAATTTAGTATAATGGCAAAATGAGAACATTTCAACTGAAGTATCACAGTTTAGATCATAAAGGTTATCACAGAGTACAAATGGGACAAAAAAAGAGAGATTTACCTAATCAATCCAATTAATCTTACACATATTCAAGGCACGTTTGGACGTGGCACTTGGTGCCATGGTCTAGTCTCGAGGTCTGTGGTAATGGGTTGGACTTGATGATCTTTGAGGTCTCTTCCAACCCTGCTTATACTGTGATACTGTGATACTGTGATACTGTGATATTTTTACATCAGATTGAATGGCTATAGAAAAATATATTTATATTAAGGGTATTTAAGTGCATAATAAAGACTTCCTGCATACTCAGGTTCAGTTCCTTGCTATTAAAACCAAACAAGTAATTGTTGTTTAAAATTGGGAAATATCCTTCTTATAATTTCCCAAAACTAGCTCTATGAGAAAATTCAGGTTTTCAAATCTAATATACCTAAACATATCAGCATACTTTTTCTTTTGTTTTTACCATTCATGTAAATAATAGAAATATGGTTTCTTACACAGTTTCATAAACTTTTCTCTCTCTCTCTCTTTTTTTTTTTTAATATTAGTGCATACAATTTCTTTGAGATCAAGTTATGAGCCTTCCATGTTAGATGTGCTACACAGGTAAATGGAAGGAGGTCCAAAGCAATGTTTTGCCTAATGGAAGCTGAAAAAATACATTTTAAATGTTGTGGAACTAGTGAAGAAGCATGTGTTGTAAAGGTTCTTTCTTTAAAGATTAGAGGGAAGGATGTTAAATTTCATATTTTATTGGCATTTTGTCATAAAGTGGATTAACAGCTGGAATATTAAAAAAGTGGGAACATGTGGTCTCTTCTAACATGGTCAATTCTATGATTTTATGATTCTCTGATTTTATGATTGTCTGTCTTGTTGTGATGCACAATAGTGCCTTCAGTATTACCATCCACAAGAAAAAGAACTCTGAACGTCAGAAGGCTTTGCATTCGGTGAGTATTTAATGGACAGATTTATTTACACCGAATCTTTTTATTTACTTAGAGAACTGTCAATGGTTTGTGGGTAGAAGACAGATTGTGAACACAACTCAGAACAGAGTTCTATGCTACGACTCATGGAACAGAGTTCCACGCTTCAGAATAAGAAAGGAATAAATCCAAGAAGTTTTCTTCAAATTTTCCACACAGGAACAATCTTTTTCCCTTCTACTCTGTATTGTATTTCATACCTCCTACTATAGCAAAACAGTGTAGCAGCCAACAGGAATTTAGCCTAGTTAGCCTGACTGTTAGCATAAAGCAGTGGATCAACTTTTTGCTGTAGTAGAAGTAAACAAAATATGGCCAACCATCTGTCCCAAACAACAGAATGTTGATTTCGTGAGCTCAAGTGGATGGATAGCCAAACTATGAAACAACCTACTGATTAGCATGTGCAAACGTGTTCTAAAAATGCCCAGAACAAGCAAACTGCAAGTGCCAATGGTGAAAGCAAATTGGGAAAAGACATTGCAATTTGATCAGAATGGTAATCAATGAGATACTGTCTAACTAACCTGTAAATGACTACGCTTAAGAATACTCAAAGGATCACAAGGATGTTAGGGGTTGGAAGGGGCCTCCAGAGATCATCATGTCCAACCCCCCCGCCAGAGCAGGACCGTAAAAATCTGTGATCTGTGCAGATCACACAGGAATGCATCCAGAGGGGTCTTGAAAGTTTCCAGAGAAGGCGACTCCATAACCTCTCTGGGGAGCCTGTTCCAGTGCTGTGACTCTTACAGTAAAGAAGTTCTTCCTTGTGTTGAGGTGGAAATTCCTGCGCTGTATTTTACATCCTATTGCCTCTTTTCCTATCACAGAACACAAGTGAGAAGAAGCTGTCCCTTCCCTCTTGACACCCAGCACTCATATATTTATGAACATTTATGAAATCCTCCCTCAGTCTTCTCCTCTCCAAACTAAAAAGCCTCAGATTCCTCATCTTTTCCTCAGAAGGCACATGCTCCTTAATCATCCTTGTAGCCCTCCTTTGGACTTCTCAAGTAGATTCCTGTCCCTCTTGAACTGGGGACCCAGAATTGGACACAATATTCCAGGTGAGGTCTCACTAGGGCAGAGCAGAAGGGAAGGAGAACCTTCCTCTATCTGCTGGCCAGGCTCCTCTAATGGGATTCTCCCCAGGATCCCATTTCGCCTTCTTGGCCACAAGGGCACATTGCTGTCCCATGGATAACTTGTCCTCCAGGACTCCTGGGTCCTTTTCCATGGGGCTGCTCTCCAGCAGATCACCTCCCAGTCTGTACTGGTGTGATTAATTATTTCTTCCCAGATGTAGGACTCTGCACTTATCTGTGTTTAACAAGATACTAGAGCAAGAGACTCCAGTGAGAATCCAGAAAAAAACATGTGAGACTTTGATGGGAACCTGTGACACTACAACAGGATTTAGAACCATCTCTCCCATATCCAATCAGACCCTGTGTGTCATATTCCTGGGCCTTCTGCACTAACCTGCCTGACTTCTTTCCTGACTGCATTGCCTCTCTCACAGAACAGAGTTAGGGTGAAATTCACAAAATTACATATGTCTCCGGTTAAAGGATTTTGGCATCCAAATTTATGTAGTATCCACATTGTGATTTGGTCTTAAACCACAAGAATCAGGTTTCTGTTGTTTTCAATTTTTTTTTTCTTTTTAATACTAGAAAGAAAATCAGAAGGGAGTTTTTATAAGTAATCATTCAAGATCATAGAATCATAGAATGGTAAGGTTGGAAGGGAGATCAAGGATCATCTTGTTCCAACCCTCTGCCATAAGCAGGAAACAAACAGACTAGTACAGCTCCTCCAACCTGGCCTTGAANCTGAGAGAAGAAAGCAACCTCCTCCTGGCCACAATCACCCTTCAGGTAGTTGTAGACAAACAGTACTCCAGGTGGGGTCTGACGAGAGCAGAGTAAAGGGGCAGAATCCCCTCCCTTGCCCTGCTGGCCACACTGCTCTTGATGCAGATGTCATGGCCAGGATTGATGGAGGCCACGATTCTCTTGATGTCTTATCCCCTTCTATATTAGCAAACCTAACCATTAAGATTTAGAGAGCCTCTGCTCTTATGACCTGCTTTAGAGGATGAAGGAGAGAGATTGAGCAGGATCACAATATGCAGTACCACATGCTCACTACAACACTCTTCTGGTGCTGTTCCACCTCATCCATACTACGAGTAGTTGTCAATATGCAAGTTTAACCGTGCGGAACTCATCTTTCCATCCTGGTTAGGGGTAGGTATTTGTTGCCCAGCAATTCTCCTGGATCTCTTGTTGGCTGAAGATGTAATAATTATTTTGTGTACTACTCCAAGTGCTGTGTTAATCTAGGAGCAGTGTTCTGAAACCTGCCAAGCTGGGTTTTACAGCATGATACACAGGATATGAATGATATATTGGAGATATAACATGAATATGTACCATGCATTTCAAAGGCCTTGAGGTATTTTTTGGACACCAGACACCAGTCAATCTTGTTTCATTCATATTGACTGTAAAAGTTACTTGGGAACAAAACATCCTCAAACCGCTTTGGTGATTTGAATCGGAGAGAAAATTAGCAGCTCTACCCCAAACATCATTCTGGGGACCTAGTTAGCTTACACATCCAATTTTGCCAGTACAGTTTAGAATTGAGCAGTTATAATGATATTCTATACATGATCATAAATCCTGGAGATTGTGCCTCTGCAGGCATGGCACATCATTTCACTCTGCTTAAAACGCACGGCCAATCTCACTCGCATGGAACCATGCCCTACCCACATCTAACACTATTAAAATCTGCTATGCCTGGTAGCCTTAGACTGTGGTATCTTCTAGCAGTGCTGCACAGCTGCTAGGTTAAATAATTCTCTTTCAATCTGAGAGCAGTGTTAGGCATTCAAGGCCATAACAAAACTGTCAGTAGCTATACTGATTTGTACTGTATAGGTTATAACTCTCTTCCTCAGGTAACAGAGAGCTAAGTCGTATTCTACCTCCTGACAAATTCTTGTTTCCTTTTATGATTAAAAGAAAATTCCCCTGAAAGTTATAGCAGATATGTCCATAATATGAAACACCTGATTTTTCCATATTAGTTTCATTCTGCAGCATACTAATTTCATTCTGTCTCTTGAACAAAAAAAAAAAAAAACAAAAAAAACAAACAAACAAAAAAATTAACAGCTGGTGCAGGTCAAGTCTGATTGTTTCTAACTGATTTGTCTGGATTTTAAAAGTAACCATATGGATGGAATCAATTTGCAGACTTACTTAGATAGCTATTTAAAACTGGTAATACATTTATTAAAGCCTAATAAAAAAAAATCTGAAAAGGCAAATCATGTTTATGTGTTCAGAATCTGTACTAGTAGTTTGGCTATATTGAAAAAAAAACATTATTCAGTGAATTAAAGTGTCACAAACAGCCAAATACATTGGAAATGTAACTGTGAAGTTGACAAGAAAATTCTCTAACAGATGTGACATTTTAAATGATTAATTTATTTAAGTATCCACTGTGAAGGTAATTTGAATATGTCAGAATTTTTCCCATTGCATTGAGCAGCACATTGAAGAAGATGAAGTTACTAGAACTAGCTATAATCAGGTTTCTAGAGGAAAAAAAAAATTCCCAACTTGATTATAAAATAAACAAATGTATGTTTTATATTCCATAGATGTGTTTATATATTTTGCATCTACTTGTGACCACAACATTGTTAAGCAGGGGAAAGAAAACATGCACATTTATGTTAGCTGTAACTCCACTGATCTGCATAGCATTATTTCAAGGAGTTTGGACTGACACTAAAATATTAAGGTGTCCCAGGTTGGGAACTATAGGGTTAAAAAAGTCCTCTAGGGACTTGAAGATTGTTATTCAATCCCACAATTCTGCTATCTCTTCATAAGCTCACAGCAAGGCCAGCTTGTTCTCCTTTCCTCCCCCTCCAGCCTTGTGCCAAGCAGGAGCTGCATTATTGGGACAAACATGTAAGGATAGGCCTGGTTGGGGCCTCCGGAGGCTGTGCTTAGGCCTCTTGGATGGCAGAGGCATGGGGCGGTGTAAGGACTGGAGCACTGGGGATGATAGATTTAGTTTTGGGTTGGGAAAACAATTCAGGGAGTTTGCTTATGGATTCTGTATCTGCTTTGTAATTTCTATCTGTAACTCTCTCCAAGTATAATTCTGGTTTTTCTCCAATTCGTTTGAGAGCTTCACTCTGTCAGCTCTTTAAATCCACGACACAAGGCTGCAATGCAATTACTTGGGATGATGTAAGCTTATTGTCTATTTAACTATCAAACAGGAAAAGTAAATAAATTCAATTTATGAAAAACTATAAGCCACGGAAGTTTTCCGTTCTATCTGATCTGCAGTTAAAAGCAAAATTTCTCCATAATAGAGGAATAAAGAGCTATCTAACCCTCTTAACCACAAGCCAGCAATGTGCCCTTTGGCCAGGAAGGCCAGCTGCATTTTGGGGTGCATTAAGAAGAGTGTATTCAGCAGGTCAAGGGAGGTTCTCCAGCTCCTCTACTCTGCCCTAGTGAGGCCACACCTGGAATATTGTGTCCAATTCTGGGCTCCCCAGAATCAAGACAGACAGGGAATTACTGGAGAAAGTCCAAAGTCCAACAGGGGGCCACAATGACTGGGGACCTAGAGCAGCTCTCATAAGAAGAAGCCAAGAGACCCAGGTGCTTTAGTCTGGAGAAGACTGAGAGGGGATCAATGCATATAAATATCTAAAGGGTAGGTGTCAAGAGGATTTGGACAGACCCTTTCTGGTGATGCCCAGCCACAGAACAACGGGCAATAGGTACAAATGATTACAGGAAGTTCCATCTGAACATGAGGTAAAATTTCTTTACTTTGATGAAGATGGAGTACTGCTGTGGGCTGAGAGGTTGTGGAGAATCTAGTGGGAGGTGTCCCTGCCTATGTCAGGGAGTTGGAACCAGATGATCTTTGAGGTCCCTTCCAACCTTACCATTCCATGATTCTATGATCCTATAATCCTTCTCTGGAGATATTCCAAATCTGCCTGAACATGATCCTCTGAAGCCTGCTTTTGTTGAACCTGCCTTAGCACAGGGATTGAACTAGATTACTTCCATAGGTCCTTTCTATCCTCTACCATTCTGTGATTCTGTGACCTGTTAATTCCTTGAAAGCTGAAAATGTAAACTATACATGTTTCTGATACATCACTTTCTTAATTATTAATCAAGGAAAAACTCAGCCTGAAGAAATTGCCTTCACCAAGAGCAGAGGTTAAGGCTCTTTTTATGAGAAATATTGTGACCTGATTAGACAAGTTAATGCAGCATCTGCTTAAATTTTGCAAATATGTGTGCACTCACTGATATTGAAGGTGACTTAGTTTTTCCACCCCTTGCCCCTTACCATCTACACATTCAACAAAAAATGGAGTGCTAATATAGACAACAGAACACTGCACAGTGGCCCAGTAAAAATGCAAATGAAAGCTTATGCCAACTGTGCAAAGACTCTGCTCTGACCTTTTAAGCTTATTATCAACTTACTATGAGAACTTGCTGTGTGAACTGGAGCTTGGTGCCAGGTGCCTCTTTCTATGACGTAGAATTTAAGCACATGATAGTTTCAAGTGCCTTGAAAAATACAGTTGAAAAGAGAGGACCTAGACCTATAAACAATCCACAGATGGTCAGTTAATTACTGGTCATTGAGGAAGTACTGCCTTGTCAGTGGGGAAAATACTGTTTTCAGCATAGTATAGAAAAGAAGCAGATAAGCAAGAAAAAAACAGCTGAGCAACAGTATAAGGCACCTGCCTGGGAACATAACATCCTTATTGTTCAGTGTAGAGTCTGAGGTGCAGAGGCCTAGAAGTACAAATATTGTATAAAATTACAGGATTTGGGGTGGGGTTGGAGAGGAAGAAGTAGTTATCATAGGAACTGTTGCTGCAGAACTGATGTGAGATCACTGGAGTACTGAGGGAGCTACCCCCTTTCCCTACCTGCTCCCAGAGTAGCAGCTCTCCCTTTCCCTGCCTGCTCCCAGAATAGCATCTCTCTCTTTCTCTTCCTGCTCCAGAAGCCCTTCAGTAGTCTCTCGACCTGATCAGTGAGTTGCTCAGGACTGAGCCTGGATGGCTACATGTGGATGTGCATCCACACATGTCTGTCTTTCCCTGCAAATGCTACATATTTCTTCTCTGTAAAACTCTTGCTACTAAAGCCTTATTACACAAAAACCAAAATGTAATTTTCTTTGTTCCTCTGTTGCTCCTTTAACTCAACTCTGTTCTCTTCATATATCCTTACATTATACAGTTTGACAGTGACAAGGCTACGTCCCAGAACATGTACTTTCTTGAATCGTAGCACCAGTCAAAATACACTAAGCGCTTTATACCTGGAAGGTGTTAGGAATGGGTGACATATGTACTTCTGTCAGTCAGCTCATTTGATATCTTCTAGCCAGGAGTCTAGTAATGTGTGTAACTACTACCCCAAGGTTTGTCCATGATCTATTAATTTGAAAAATAGCCTATCTTCATAAATCCTCCTTTGCAAGCCACAGGTCAGTCAGAGGCAGGATGTGTTCTGATGCTTATGGAAGTTTGTTTCCCTCTAGGGGAATAAGAAGATAATGCTTTATTAGGATTATGACATCTTCATACACTTAACAAGTCTCCTAATTTATCTTAAATCCATTTTCTCTGTTTTAAATAAATCAGTCTTAAAGAAATTTGATGGTTATGTGGGTATTTCAGTAGTTAATTTTCAAGGGCAAGGCAATCTTGCAACTACAAAGAAGAAATGTTAAATGAGAGCTAAATGACACAATTAAAGGGAACAGGTAGGATTTGCCTTCACCTCAGGAAAATGTGATGAAAAATGCAGCAGCAGATTTAACACTGCAGGAAATTAAAATAACAACATTGAAGGAATGAGTTTTTGAGAGAAATAACCTCCCTGGTTTGTAGTGAACTCTTTCGCTAGCTTCTAGCCAATAAACATTTTTGCTTTTGTTGTTTTTCCTCGTTTCTATTTCTGGGAAGGTAAAATACCTTGCCACAATTGAATAGGGTAATGATTCCCAATAGTGAAATCTATTACATGGTGACACAGTCTCCAAAGAGAAGTAGTAGTAGCTTTATTGCTAAGTACATTTAAATCTATATGAGACAAAGCACTGGAAAATATTCTTTCGGGAGCAATCAAGTGACTACACGAAATAGAAGACCAAATAGGTATTTTCAGCTCTAGCTTCCAGCATTAGCATCCACATTATGGTATGAGTTGAAGGTTATTTAGAGATTAATGTGTTACAGAGGTGCTAGATGAGACATTAATTATGTAAAAATTCCGTATGTCACAACATTTTGCTCATTATTATAGATTCCAGGGTTAGTAATTTATCCATACTTAAATGGACACATGCATTAATAAGGACTCAGCCTCAACCAAAAAATATCCATCTGATTCTAAGGGACTGCTTTTCACATAGCAACTAGAAAATCACATTACTAATCTGGCCTTTCCTCAGAATCATAAATGTTGCCTAGGAATAGCAATTCAACTAGCATGCCAATTAATACATCTACTGATGTTCTAATAGGCTGGAAATGGACAACGGAGACAGAAACAAAGAGAAACAGAAAATTGTTGGCTGATGAATATGTGCCTTACAAATGATATTTTTGAAGGCTTGTGTAGCTGAAATACTCATTTATAGGCTGTAATTAAGCAATATAAAGAGGTGATATGGTATAGATTTTTTTCATTAGATTTCTTTTCACACATGCAGCCAGTTCAGAGAGAATTGTGTACTCCTCACACAGCTGAAGGAATTTCTCAAATACCACTTTCAATAAACAAGAAGCCTATTTCCCCATCACAGTATAGCAAGGTTGGAAGAGACCTCAAAGATCATCAAGTCCACCCCACTACCACAGACCTCCAGACTAGACCATGGCACCAAGTGCCACGTCCAAACCTGCCTTGAACACCTCCAGGGACGGTGACTCCCCCACCTCCCTGGGCAGCCCATTCCAGTAGCGAATGACTCTCTTGGTGAAGAACTTTCTCCTCCCTACAAGAGAATGGAGTGAAAGAGACTAAAGTCTCACATTGCAGTTTCAGAACCAGAACCTAATTTCCTTGGTGTTTGGAAGACAGTTTGTTTTGGTCCTTTACTTCTAGTTAGGGGGGATGAGCTGTTGGGATTTGCTTTTTAGTCTGTTTTGGCACTAGGTTTTCCCTTTGATCCTTCTGCACATAAAAACTGTAACCTTATATATGAAAAGTGGCAACCAAGAAAATCACTCTTGCCTTTTTGGTGATATGTAGTCTGAATTATTATGGCTTCAGGTGAGTAGTAATTCTTGAGCATGTTACAGGAAGAGACAAATGGGTAAAAGTCAGTGCAATGCAGTATCATTATACTGAGTCTGGCAGCAAAAGGAGCATGTGAAACCATAGTAACAGCCACTTACAGCCTTTTTAACATGAAAGGAGATCCATACATGTAAGTCCTCCTCTAAATCACATAGGAATTCTTTAATGTTTAATGTAGAACACTGCTGGCAGAATGTCAGAGACAGGACAGGAAAAGATGTGGCCACGTTCTAGTTGCTGTAACAACGTGAGAAGTAATGCAGTAATGGAGCATGGAGCAGGTGAAGAGGGGGGAAAAAAGGAAAGGATGAGGTTAATGTTTCCTGCAGTTTGCTGTCTTCTTGATGCCTGAAATGAGGTCAACACTGCAGAAAGAATGTAATATTCTTACAGAACAGAGAAGGCAGAAATTTTGGACAAACTTGAATTAGTGCTCTGCCCATGGTCCTATGTGTTAGCCTTGCTGCTGATTGTTTGGCTGGCTAACTAATGTCTTTACCTGTAGCCTTCACATCCTCCTGCCACAGGCATATGCATAATAAAGGAAAAAAAAAACAAGCAAGGAAAAAAAAGCCCATAAACAAAAAAAAAATTATACAGGTTACAGTATAGCTTACCAAACCTTTTAATTCCTGTTAGATGAAACATAACCAGTAAGGGGAGGAAGAACATTTCATTAAACTAATCGAATTATTTAAACTAGAATGAAATTTTATGTTTTACTTAATATCATTTTTCATACAGTGTGAGTTTTATTAATTTTTTAATGTTTGATTTGTGGATTTTAAATTCAAAGAACCTATAAAAGTAGTACTTTGCACACCTTTAGTAGAAAACGACATCAGTTGTTCTGAAATTTCTGTGTATTCTCACTTACAAAACTCTTGTCGAGTCACAGGCACCTTATGACTCCCATAGGTAGCAACCAAAAATCTTCCTATTTAAATAAGGTTCTTACTGAAGGCTAAACCTAGAATTGCCCTAATAAAAAATAGGTTCTGTTATCAGTCTTTGTGTCCCTAGATGGTCTCTGCTTTCAAATAAAATGTGTTGATTTATCAACCTAATCCTTTACCAGTGGAAATATAGTGCTAGTCTGTATTAACTTCAGGGATGGTAGTGGAAGAATCTGGAAAGAGCACTGTCAGAAAATGTGTAGATCTCATCCAGAGGAAGCAATGTTTATAATTTGCTTGACAATGGGGACTTTGACCTTTTTATTTTTTTTTATTTTTCACTTTTTTTTTTTTTTTTTTTTTTTGATTTCCAGCTGTGTTTGAGACTGAGGTTGAAGTTACTATAGTGATTTACCTGTGCTTATAAATAGTCAGTCTATGTTACACATAATAAATGGAAAAGTGGGGGAACATTGTACCAGAAGTTTGTTAGCTTTAGTGTCCTGATATATAGAAATGTGCCAGATGCTTAACCAGATGCTCTCTTAGTCCACCCTCTCAACAGAACAGGAGGAGGAAATAGGATTAAAAATCTTGTAGATTGAAGTAAAGAGCAGGAGATCATTTACCAATTACTATTATGAGCAAAATACACTTCACTTGAGGAAAGCTATATGAAAATGATCAGAGGGCTGGAAGATTTCTTCTGTGAAGAAAGACAGAGAATTGGGGTCAATCAGCCTGGAGAAAAGAAGACTCCAGGAAGACCATATACCAGTCTCTCCATACTTAAAGGGGAATTATAAGAAAGATGGAGTGTGATTTCTTAACCAAGGCCTATAGTGACAGAACATGGGACAACACTTTTAAACTGAAAAAGGATAGATTTAGATTGGGCTTAAGGAAGACATTTTTTTATGATGAGGGGTGGTAGGACATGGGGACAGGTGGATATCTGTGCTGGTGTGAGGCTAATTGGAATAGTCTCATGAGAGAAATTAGATCTGTAAAAAGGAAATAGTAGTGATGTCTATATTGCCCATTCGTTCTGATGAGACATATAAAAACAACGACACAAAGAAAGATGAGGTCAGTCCATGGCTGCCTGCTTGCCGTATTAACTCCTCTGCCTGGATCTGTGTAACCCAACTAATCACTCTTCTTCTAACACCTCTTAATGATCTTTCCCAGATCACCCTGCATGTAAGGGGGATACTGAGATAAGGGAGGGGGTGGAAAGAATGTGTGTGGTTGGTCGGGAGCCCCTCTTGGGCAGTCTAGCTGCTGGGAGGGGTTTGTATTTCTGTATTGCCTTTAACTGGTATATTACTGTATATAGTTGTAAATATCTCTATATATTGTACATATTTTGCTTGTAAATCGTGCTAAGCTATACATACAACTTCACTGCTTAACTTCCTGCCAACTGAGTTATTCTGGTGAATTCCCAGCTGTGTGTTGGGGAAGAGGGAAACTCCCAAACTTGCACAATATCCTATCATCGAAAGGTCAGGATGGATGAGAGTTTGAGTAACCAGATCTAGTGATGATGTGCCATGGTAGGCCTAAGCAGGCCAAAATAGGCTTATACATGTCCTGACTTGCCCAGACATGTTTTTCTGCTCTCCCTCCCTCTGTTTTGGGGAGAAGCAACCACGGGAAAGAGGACAAAAAACCTGGAGCCACTGAGTCTAAGGACTCTGGCTTGCCCAGACTTGTTTGCATCCTGTGGTAAACAAGGTACACACACTCGGTTTGTGTATGCCTTGTGCAAGGCCTGTGTTCTGCCCTAAAAAGGGTAAAACAAGCCTATGGCTTCACCTAATATGGTCAGGATTGGCTAACTAACATTCTGATTGGCTATTCTGTGTCCAAAGGCCCATTAGTCTTGGGATGTATTGATAAAAGGAGATGAGCAGGTAGCACAATGTGCTCTGCTGTTGTATCCATGCTTGCTTACTGCTGCTACTGCCTTATTATATCCTGAACTGCCTGGAAATTGCCTGCCTCCAATTTACCAGGAACAGGTTCTAAATGACTCCACACAATCAGTCTGCATAGCCAGCCTGCTATCTGTGCTAAGACTACACATCACAAGACATCCTGCCTACACCTGAAAGCTTCCTGCCAAGACAGGAAGTCCTGGAGATACACAGATCATCCAGAGGAGATCAGGACCAGGCCAGAGACTGTCTGCCTCCTTTCCCCAGCACTCTGAACCCTGGGAAGAATCAGAAGTCTCAGCAGCTGAAAAGAGAGCAACAGAATTCTCTGAAAGCATTTGGGTACTATCTGAAGCTGTAGCTAGCCCTGCGAGTTGAGAGATTAATATAATATTTGTGAGTAAATAGTTAAAGCCTCTTGTAATTCACCATTGCCTTCTGCTATAAGCGGAAAGGAGCTCCTTGAGTCCATCTAGTGGGCAAGCGGAGTATTGACTGCAAGTGATGTATTGACTGCAGGAACCTTCTCTTCCAGTTCAATTGAGTTCAATTAATGCTCTATTTTTACTGTTTTTTTCTAGATCCTGTTATAACCTGTATATAAAGTTTCCATGACCAATGCGAAGAACTGGTTATCATTAAAATTAGTGGTCAGGGTGGTGAGAGTTCTGAATATTGAATATTAATAAACAATATTAAATTTTGAAAAATGTCTTACATTAATTATCCCTCCGTATCACGATGGGAGGGGGTTAGGATTACATGATCTTTAAATATTCCTTCTAAACCAAACCATTATATGATTTTAAGAAAATTGATGGAATTTATTGGCCTGCCTCAAGCAGGAAATTGGAGTCACAGGCAGTGCATAGCAGGTTTTCTTTGCTGATTGTTCCTCCCCACACTTTTCCTCTGTTCCTAAGTGGACTCACCATGGGTTGAAGTCTTTCAGGAGAGATCTATGTCTTCTGGAGAGGAGTCATCCACTGGCCACAGTGTGGATATCTACTCCAGTCTGGTTCTCCATGGGTTGAAGATCGACAACCTCCTTCAACCTGTTCTCCTCCAAGAGCTAGAGGGCAATATCTGCTCTGGAATCTGGAGCACCTCCCCCTCTTTTTTCTTCTCTGACCTTGGTATTTGCATTGCTGGTTCTCCCTTTTTATATCACTCATTCTGCTCTCTCTTTTTGCATTTTTTCCTGTTTCTTAAATATGTTTTCGTAGAGGTAATACACACTCAGATGAAAGCCTCAGCTGTGTCTTGCAGTGAATCTACTTTGGAGCCAGCTGGAAGCAACTGCGTCTGGCACACAGAAGCCTTTGGTCCCACAGACGCCACTCTGCAACTCATCTACTACCGAAACTGTGCCACACACACTCATTGCAAAGCTAAATGAAATGGGGCAACAATCTGGCCTTCTGGACAAGTATACATTTCAAAGACCTAGCTAAACCAGTTTTACTTCCTCTCAGCTCATACTTTACAGGTCAGAGGAAGTTACCTTGTGAATTCTGTCCCTTGGAAAAAATACTACAGTATTTCAAGTTCTATTTCTGCACTGCATCAAAAGAAATGTGACCAGTAGATCAAGAGAGGTGATTCTGCTTCTCTGCTCCACTCTGGTGAGACCTCACTTGGGAGTACTGTACCCAGCTCTGAAGTCCTTTGGACAAGACGAACATGAATCTGTCACAGCGAGTCCAGATAAGAACCACAAAGATTATCAGGGCACTGAACACCTCCTAGAAGGGCAAGCTGGAGTAAAAAAGGCTCAAAGGAGTCCTTATTGCAGAGTTTCAGTATTTAAATGGGCTTATGAGAACGATTACGATAGTCTTTTTAGCAAGGCCTGATGAACGGAACAAAGGGTAAAAGTTCTTAACTAAAAGGAGATAAACTTAGCATATGTAAAGAAGAAATTTTTTACAATGAAGTTGGTGAAACCCTGGAACAGGTTGCCCAGAGTGGTGGTAGATGCCCCATCTCTGGAAACATTAAAGGTCAGGCTGGTAGAGTTCTTAGCAATTTGATATAGTTAAATAAGTCTCTGCTCACTGCTGAGGAGTTGGACTAGATGACATTTAAAGATCACTCCCAACCCAAACCATTCTATGACTCTCTTTATTGGCTTCTCAGCACTGTGTTTCTCATAATGCCCATTTCAGATCCTGCCCTACATATGATTAGACAGATTCCAAGGAAGGCAACTGCATCTGTGATGCTCCATCACTGTTTTTTAAACATTGGTCATGCAGGACAAATATAATTTGGGCAGAAGCTAGTAATATTCCTCAACATGAAATGACAAATAGAAATTTATCGTAAATTTTGTATCTGTTTCCTACCAAAACATTATTTTGTTTTGTATTCAGATATCTGAGGCTATTTTGAATTTAGAAAATAACTCAAAATATGTTACTATCTTGCTAGACATTTTAAGAAATGACATCATATTAAAAATGCTGGCCTTCAGCTCTCAAGGACAATACAGTAACATAAATAAAAGACATCACAGAATCATAGAATANAATCATCCAAAAATTTAAGTGTGCACAAATTAGAATACCATTCCCATTCTTATATTCTGTATTATTTTGCTTCACCTTTCATAGAATGTCACTGTAAGTTTTTTCTTTTTCTCCTTGCATTATTATTATTAAGATAAACATTAATCTTTTTGGCATAATGAAAGGTATTATGAAGAATTGTGTAATGTAAGAAGTTTTTGGAAATAAATGTTGCTTGGGAACATGTAGGTCTTTTAAAGTAATTTGAAAAATTAAAGTCAGATGCCTTTATTCCCTGCTAAGACTGATACTGAAACTGATCTTTCTAGAAGATAATGAAAGAATGAGTTAAAACAATGTGATCTTCATTTAGAAGAAAAAATTCTATCTCTCAACCAGTTTAGCAGTGTGGCTGTAAAATGAAATGCTCAATTAGACTGCTTTTTTCACTCTTTTGACTTTAGATTTGCATGACCCAAAGTTTAGTATGAGACAATTTTTCCTGAGTCTTAGCAAATTTTTTATTTATGTCATATGATGTACAGTCCAGGCACTTTCAGAGTACATACAGTTGTTTCTTGATACCAAAGGAAACTCAGTTTACCTACCAACTTTTATATATATATATATA
>WBNM01001648.1:0-20073 GCA_013399055.1 Ramphastos sulfuratus
CCTATCACCACAGGTCCTTCTAACCTGTTCCTCCCCAGCCTTTCTGTAGATCCCCTTCAGACATTGAAATGTAGCTATTAGGTCTCCTCTTCTCTTCTCCAGGGTGGACAGCCCCAGCTCCTTCAACCTGTCTTATCAGGGGAGGTGCTCCAGCCCCCTGATGATTTTCATGGCCCTCCTTTGGATCCATTCCAGCAGGTCCATGTCTTGTGTTGGGAGTCCCAGATCTGGACACAGCACTCCAGAGCAGAGTGGCAGAATCATCTCCCTTGACCTGCTGGTCTTGCTTCTTTTGATGCAGCCCAGGCTGCCATTGGCCTTCTGGGCTGCAAATGCTCATCGCTGGCTCATGTCCAGCTTCTCATCCATCAGGACCCCAAGTCCTTTTCTGCAGGGCTGCTCTCAATCTCATCATCCTGCAGCCTCTGTTGATATCGAGGGTTATCTCAGCTTAGGTGCAGGACCTTGCACTTTGCCTTACTGAACCTGATCAGGTTCTCCTCAGCCCACCTCTCCAGCCTGTCCAGGTCCCTCTGGATGGCACCCATCCCATCCTTCAGTCCTAGCAACTGCACCACTCAGCATCATTCTACTCAGTTCATTCTATTATTGCTTCAAAAAGAAGTTTAGTGCTTCTTACACAAACAACTGTGATGTCACATTGTTGATATCTTGGGGATGATGAATTTTGTAGCTCTGAGAACTAGTTAGTTGCTCCTAAATTTTGGCATCTGGTTGTGAACAGTGACATTCCCTCTCCCTGGAGGACTGACTACATTCTGTTGCTTTTTAGGCACAGGAAATGTGCAGACACGTAGCATAGAGACAAGTAGCTGACTTTGGGGCAGAAGGTATCTCACAGCATTCCAGACTGCACTGCTGTTTGTGGGAAACATGGAAAAGTGTTGGAAAGAAACCCTATCCGACTAAACCAAGATGTTTACATCAGCACATACCAATCATATTTTGTTGGGCTGCTCACAGGAAAATATAAATTTTAACCCCCCTCCCCTCACCCCAAACTCTAAAAGTCCAATTCTAAGAAATTCCAGTAGCAAGGCTCTTCAGCACAGCTAGGCAGGAATGAGGACCTCCTCTTCTATTTTGACAGCCTCACTGGGGAAGGGAGATCAGAAGAATTCTCTGTGCCTTGGAGCCTTTAGTTACATAGGTGATTGTCCCCTTGTACTCAGCATTGATGAGGCCACACCTAGAGTATTGTGCCCAGTTTTGGGCACCTCAATACAAGAGAGATGTGGAGGTGCTGGGGTGAGTGTAGAGGAGGGCAACAAAGCTGGGGAAGGGCCTGGAGAATAAGTCTTATGAAGAGTGACTGAAGGTGCCGGGACTGGTTAGTGTGAAAAAGAGGAGGCTGAGGGGAGACCTCATTGCTGTCTATCTGAAGGGATGTTGTGGAGAGATTGGTGCTGATCTCTTCTCTCAGGTAATCAGTGATAGAACAAGAGGGAACAGCCCCAAACTGCACGAGAGGAGTTTTAGACTGGATGTTAGGAAGAATTTTGTCACAGCAGTAGGCATTGGAGTGGGCTGCCCAGGGAGGTGGTGGAGTCACCAGCCCTGGATGTGTTTAAAGCTCTTTGGATGTGGTGCTTGGGGATATGGTTTAGAGATGAACTTTGTACGTTAGGGATATTGGATCACAGAATGTTACGAGTCAGAAGGGGCCCAAANAGTGTCTGCTGTGATCACAGAAAATGATGATGTTTGTGATAGAATATAGGATGGATGAGGAGTGGCTTGGGAGCGGTCTGGAGGAAGAGGACTTGGGGGTTTCTGTGCTGGGCTGCATCCAAAGCAGTGAGAGCAGGAGGACAGTGAGGGGATTCTGCCCCTCTGCTCTGCTCTTGTGAGACCCTACCTAGAATCCTGCATCCAGCATGAGAAGGACATCAAACTGCTGAAGCAGGTCCAGCAGAGGTGACCAAGATGATCAGAGGGCTGGAGAATCTCCCATAAGGGGAGAGGCTGAGAGAGTTGTTCAGCTTGGGGAAAAGAAAGCTCTGGGGAGACTTTCTAAGATCTAGCAATCTTCCAGTGCCTGAAAGGGGCCTACAAGAAAGCCAAGAAGGAAATTTTTACAAATGCTTGTAGGGATAGGATGAGGGGGAATGGATTGAAGCTTGAAGAGGGCAGATTTAGACTGGAGATGAGGAAGAAATTCTTTCCAGTGAGGGTGGTGAGACACTGGAACAGGTCATGGATGTCCTTGAAATGTTCAAGGGCAGGTGGATGAGGCCTTGAGCAGCCTGGTCTAATGGGAGGTGTCCTTACGTGTGGCAGTGGGGTTGGAACAAGAGGATCTTAAAGGTTCCTTCCAACCCACTCCATGAATCTGTGAATCTTTGGTGCGGTGATCTGTGATGGTTACTGATATGGAATAACCTGAATGGCTTTTCCAGACCAGAACACCGCTGCTGGTGCATGTAAACACAGCTGGTAAACCAACACGAGTCTGTCTGCTCTGCAGCCACTGCAGTACCGTTGCACACTCATAGGAGGTGCTGAGCCCTTGATCTTGTCATGAAGCCTTGTGCTGCTCCAGCTGTTAACCAGGGGCAGTGCTTGTAGCTCTGCTGGTTATGTCCAAATGAATGCTGTCTAGGAGACTCCAAATGTAGGCAGCTGTGCAATCAGTGGATGTCTTTGAATAACCAAGCCTTTTGAAGAACAACATAGCCTTTCACTGTGCTTGCTACAGGCAAGAAGTGAAATTTTGCCATTTTGGCTGCAGAGCCGATCGGGACCGGCACCNAGTGCAAGTGTTATCTGAATGCCTCTGGCTGCCTCTGCTACAGTGGTTAATGAGGGGGAAAACCTGATTTGTGACACTGGGCAGCAGCAGCAGCACTCCAGCCAGCTCTGTCATCAACCTCTTCATTTCCCTGTGACACTCGTAAAAGGTCTTTAGGGCAGAATTGTGCTGTAGCTTCGTGCCACAGACTGTATCACTCAGAGAAGTCCCTGTCAGCTAGGATATGACACAGTTTGAACCTCGACTGAGTTTCAATGTTCAGACTTTCTCTTCCTGCCATTTCTCATTAGAAATCAATACTGATATGGCTTATCAGAGTTTCAGGCTAGTTTTAAAGTGGAGACTCAAGATTCAAATCTGCATTGCAGGGCACTGCACAGGATTTAATTTTTTCTCCTAAAGAAAACACTGAGTGTCATGTAGAGGAGAGTAGACATTCCTTATGAACTAAAATTAGATTATAGTCTAAAAAATAGCCTTTTTTTGTGTTTCAAATCCGAAAGTACCCTGGGGGATCCCAAGTCTGCATTTGAACCTCAGGTTTTTTTGCACAAAGCTCTACTTTTAAATTTTATTTTTTTTTAGATTTTTTTCCATCTCCTCTCCCCAACTCCCCCTCTGTGACCCCAGAAGGTTGCACTGTCAAGAGCAGGGCTGATAACACTGCACATATAGGAAGTGACAGCTGCGTCGGCTACGAATCTGTAGCTAAGCAAGAGGTAGACTTTTAGACAGGCTTTTATTTAGACATCTGAGCATTGCAATCCTTCAAACTGTGATTTTTCTTCCAGTATTCATTAAGCTGCTGCAGCTGATGACAAATTTGAAGATGGTTGAAAGAGGTTTGCACGACACTTTACTCCAAGTGCCTGATCCCTATTTCCTTTTCTGTTACCGCTGTCTTCACACATAGCTGGTTTACTGATGATGAAAGAAGAGGAAGGAATGTAGGATTCAGCCTCAGTATTTTTTTGTTGCTGGCCTGCAGAACGAAGATGGCAATACCCTGTGTGACAACATGTTGGTTTGTAACCAGGTGCACACAGAAATAAATGTAACTGCCTAAGCTTTAAGGTTTATTGGAAAGGGAAGAGGCAGAAAGGAATAGTTGGAGAACGGTCATTAAAATGTGCTGAACTGTTCTAGAGTTTGGATAGTGCTGTGGTAGTCTGCTGTAGTTCTGAGCAGCAGCTCTGAGTCTGTAGCATATTCACAGGTTAAGAATGAAAGCTTTCCATACCCAGGGAAGCCTGAACTGTGAGAACAGGTTGCCCAGGGAGACAGTTGAGGCCCCATCCCTGGAGATACTCAAGGTCAGGCTCCACAAGGCTCTGAGCAACCTGATCTAGTGGAGGATGTTCCTGATCACTGCAGGGGAGTTGGACTAGATGAGCTTTGGAGATCCCTTCCAGCTCAAATCATTCTGTGACTCTACAATTCCATGTACATTAGGCTTTTTTCTGGAGCAGGGTCTTAACAGGCAAATAAAACTGAGCTGCTTTTCAGCTATTCCTGTTAGGTAAATAATTTTCCAACTTTGTTATCCAAACATCCAATATCTTTTATCAGAGCTAAACAAATCTTTAATAGTCTCAGAACAGTACTTTGTCATTTACATCTGTTAACTTATTACCTAGGTGTGTAGTGTCTAATATTTCAGAGGAAGGAGGACATGTGTTTCCTGAGTTTTGCTTCTCTAGAAAATGTGGATTTTACAGTTTCCCTTCTGCTCACAGACACCAGAAAGAGCTAATTGAACTTCAGGTGGAAAAGCATGAAGTAATACTTTAATATATATTTGATTGAAATTCAATGTGTTATTTGAAATGAGAGTGAAAGTTGTTTTATGGCTAACTCACAGCCTAAACTTTGCCTAAAACCTGAAAGAAATCTATTACTTTGTTTTAGAAAATACTGTATTGTTGTCTAGTTTGGGAGTTCTATAATTTGAACTATTACAGAATGTAGGACTGAAATTCAAGAACTTAAAGCATACAGCCAGTGATAGCTTCATGATGGTATTGTAGAGCAGGAAATGTGATTGTGAGCAATGCTACAGTCACTTAAAAAAATCCACATAGTGGTTTGGGTTGGAAAGGACCTTAAAGATCATCTAGTTCCAACCCCACTGCCATGGGCAGGGACACCTTCCACTAGGCCAGGCTGCTCATCCAATCTGTCTCTGAACACTTCCAGGAAGGGGAAACCCACAACCTCCCTGGGCAACCTGTTGAAGTGTCTTACCACCCTCACTGGAAAGAATTTCTTCCTAATCTTTGGTCTCAATCTGCCCTCTTCAAGTTTCAATCGTTCCCTTTCATCCTATCACTACAAACCCTTGTGAGAAGTCCCTTCCTGGCTTTCTTGTAGCCCCCTTCAGGTACTGGAAGGCTGCTTTGAGGTCTCTCAGGAACCTTCTCTTCTCCAGGCTGGACAGCCCCAGCTCCCTCAGCCTGTCCTCATAGCAGAGTTTTTTCCATCCCTCTGACCATCTTTATAGCCTCCTCTGATCTGCTTCAGCAGCTCCATGTCCTTCTTATGCTGGGTCCCCCACAACTGGACACAGGACTCCAGGTGGAGTCTCAACACAGCAGAGGGGCAGCATCACCTCCCTGTCCTGCTGATCACGCTGATTTGATGTACATAACCATGTAGAATAGAAGTGTGATGCTTAGTGAAAGCTTAAAATAGGCCTGAAACATTTGCAGAGCAGGTACCTTGTGCTATTACTGTTCGTTGATGTTGTTGATGTGATGTTCTGTGGGTAGTGTCCAGGACAATCAAGAAAGAACCTCCAAAACTGCAAGGTTTCATAAAAATGAAAACAACATGCTTTTACATCTTTGAACTTTTCATTTTTCTTTTCCAGGTTGCAGTGGTAAAACTGAAGAATGCAGATAAGGTTTTTGCCATGAAGATACTCAATAAGTGGGAGATGCTGAAGAGAGCTGAAGTAAGATGACAGTAATGTTTTGTTTAATCATGCACCCTCTTATGCTGCTGAATTGTTACTTACAGAAAAGAATCATAGAATTGTTTCAGTTGGAAAAGACCTTCAAGACCATCAAATCCAATCATTGACCTAGCACCACCATGGCCATTAAACCATGTTCCCAAGTACTGTGTCCACACATTTCTTGAACACCTCCTGGGACAGTGACTCCACCACCTCCCTGGGCAGCCTGTTCCAATGCCTGACCACCTGCACTCTCGCAGGAAAGAAATTGTTCCTCACCTCCAACCTAAACCTCCCCTGACACAATTTCAGGCCATTTCTTCTTATCTTGTCACTTGTTGCCCAAGAGAAGAAGCTGGCTCCCATCTCAGTCCACCCTCCTTTCTTGGATCTATGGAGAGCAATGAGGTCTCTTCTCAGCCTTCTGTTCTCAAGACTAAACAACCCCAGTTCCCTCAGCTGCTCCTCACCAGACCTCCAGACCCTTCACCAGCTCCGTTGCCCTTCTCTAGACATGCTCCAGCACCAAAAACTGGCCTGTTAGTTGAGGTGCAGCCTCACCACTGCTGATTGTAGGGGCATGAACACTGCTCTATCAGCAGGATAATTTTTTTAAAATTGCTTTGAGTGCATGTTTCAGAAAAATGCTCATCTGCTAAAACTGGTGATAAAAAGATCCTTGTTAGAGGTTGAGTCTCTTCTGTGTGCTGAAAAAGATGTGAAAACCATCTTTTCACAGATTCACAGGGAATTTAGGGAGTTATGACTTTAAGAGCAGTCCTTTATTAAACTAACAGCATTCCTTAAAGGTGCACAGATTGCATTGAGTTGGAAGTGACCCTCAAATGTCATCTTGTCCAACCCCGCTGCACTCAGCAGGGACACCTTCAGCTAGAGCAGACTGCCCAGAGCCTCATCAAGTCTGATCTCAACCACATCCCTGGGCAACCTGTTCCAGTATGGAACATTCCTCCTGATGTCCAACCTAATGTCCTTTGCTCTAGTTTCAAACCATTTTTCATCAGCCTTGCTTTACCTTGGGTTCCTGCTGTCATGTACAGCTCCATAACATTCTTGAAACCTAGGAAATACAGCCTTCACATAAAGTTTTGTGTATTAATTTTAAATTGAATATACATCAAACTCTTTAAATTGCTTTGAAATTTTTCATCTCTGCATACTAATAGTAAACAACCTGAAAACTAAACTCCTAACTCAATGTCACACACATACAAAATTGTTTGGCTGTTGTGTTTTCCTAGTTTGGACAGTGCAAGCACTGTCTCTGTGTCTCTTCAGAGATTCATAGAATGGTTTAGGGTGGGAGGGATCTTAAAGATCATCTAGTTCCAACACTCCTGCCATAGGCAGGGACACCTTCCACTAGAGCAGGCTGTTCAGGGCCTCATCCAACCTGGCCTTGAGCACCACCATGGAGGGGGAGCCCACAACCTCCCTGTGCAACCTGTTCCAGTGTCTCACCACCCTCACTGAGGCTGAAGATTAGGAAGAAATTCTTGACAATCTGCCTCCCCAAGCTTCAATCCATTCCCTCTTGTCCTATTACTCCAAGCCCTTGTAAAAAGCCCCCTCCAACTTCTCTGACTGAATTATCTTTAACCTTAGTTTTCATTTGAGACTCCTACTTCATTACTCTCAGACTGCCTTGCTATTCAGTTCCTGCCAAGTTTATTCTGCTGCCTTCATTTATGTTTTAATTTTATCTCGTTAGGAAATGAAATCAATGGGAAAGTTTAAAAAAAAAAGGAAAAGGTATCCAGGCAAATTAAAGCAAATTTGTTATGTGCACATCCTGTCTCCTTTAATGAAAATGTTATCACATGAAGCAGTATAAATGGCATGCAGGCTGGAGTTAGATTTACACAACATAGTTTCCTCTTTATCCAAAAAATTTACCCAGATTTTCAGCAAGCTGGCAGTAGCCTTGATTCAGAGAGGTTTTTCTCTCCAAGACAGATGTCATTGCTGTAAGTTTTATTATTTTAGTGAAAAAAGAAAATACCAAGGGAAAAATAGCTGCACTCTATTTTTAAATGTACCCTGTTAAAGGCAGTTTGGAAGCTGTTTCTTTCCATTGAAATACCTTTATAAATAGGTTTGAAAGGTTTTTCACTATGCAAGGTATTAAAAATACTCTTCCCATGGGTCCAGCTGAATTTCTGAAAGTCTGAACTGTTAGCCTACAAAGAATTGCAGCTATGTTTTACCATGTATGTGTAACCTGTGGGTATACAGAGGAAAGAAGACCATCTGGAGTGAAAATGCTTTGCAAAGAGTGACTTGCAACAACTGTGACCTGTCACCTGTCGGTTCTAAATATTGATGACCACATCTCACTTTGTTACCACAGCTAAAGAAAATGACCTGCTTCAGCTCTCTTAGCAATGTGCTGCACTAATGCTGAAATGCAAAGGAAAATCTGACAGTCCAAAAGTGTTAGACAAGCATAGGTCATTGTGTGCAGAAATGCCATAAAGAAGTTCACAGATTCACTGATTGCATTGGGTTGGAAAGGACCTTCGAAGGTCATCTTGTCCAGCCCCGCTGTGCTCAGCAGGGACACCTTCAACTGGATCAGGCTACTCAGGGACACATCAAGTCTGATCTTGAATGTCTGCAGGGACAGGGCCTCAACCACATCCCTGGGCAGCCTGTTCCAGTATTTCACCACCCTCATTGTGCAGAACTTCCTCCTGATGTCCAACCTAAATCTCCCCTGCTCCAGTTTCAAATCATTACTCCTCGTCCTATCACCACAACCCCTTCTGAAGAGTCCCTCCCCAGCCTTCCTGTAGGTCCTCTTCATACCTTGAAATGCTTCTCTAAGGTCTCCCTAGAGCCTTCTGTTCTGGCTGAACAGCCCCAATTCCTTTAGCCTGTCTTCACAGGAAAGGTGCTCCAGCCCTCTGATCATCTTTGTCGTCCTCCTCTGGACCTGCTTGAGCAGGTCCTCTGTTGTGTTGCTGGTCCCAGATCTGGACACAGCACTCCAGGTGAGGTGACTCCAGAGCAGAGGGGCAGAATCCCCTCTCTCCATTTGTTGGCCATGCTGCTTTTGATGCAGCCCAGGCTGCCATTGGCCTTCTGGGCTGCAAGTGCCCATTGCTGGCTCCTGTCCAGCTTCTCACCCATCAGCACCTTCAATTTGATCCTATACCTTTCTGTGAGCTGTACTCCCTGTGGGAGGTGAGAGTCTTTTGTAAATGCAGAACTGGAATGTGGACTCCAGCTCTAGAGATGCCAGATTAATGACTGCAAGCTCTGAGAGCAGTTGTATACAACTTTGTGACAATGAAGTGTACAGGTTGCAAGGTCAGTGATCTTTTTGGTATTATAAAAAGTGTTAAATTTTCCAAATCCTTGCTGCTGTTGAAATCTGAAGAGATGTGATGTAGGACTGGACATGTTACTGATACAAAGAGTACCTGGAAGCGTGTGACAGCTGTTATCCTGAGTGGTGATAATCACACTTACATGTGTGCCCTGAGGTGCCAGATGAGGCTCAGGAGAGGCAGGGGAAAACATGCAGCATGGAAGCAGACAGCTCTTCTGGAAGGTGTTAACTCTGAGCTGTAAGGACATGAGCTGCAGATAGCAGTGCCCTGAATTCTTGACTGGTTGAAGGCCAGAACAACAATATAGATAAACCCAAAGCACTGAGTTGGCTTTGCTGTGGCAAAGAGTTAGATCAGACGACCTCTGGAGGTCTCTGCCAACAATTCAAGGAGATTGTGCCTAGGGAAGATGAAATGTAATGCTGAAGTAATGAAAGGCATAAAGAAAAGGCTTCATAAAAGAAAATTAATTGATCTGTGTTACATTAATTGCAAGAATCACTGCTATGATCGATTTTATTTTTTTCCCCCTCTGAATTAATGTAAAGCACATGAACCACTTAGGCTCTTTGGCTGTCTCTGCTGTGGTTAATAGCTGTTGCTGTCAGCTCTGGGCATGCTGCCTGGAGGTGGGTGTCTGGAGTGCTCAAGGAATGCATGAGCTTCTCTTAGAGCACAGCAAAAACAAGTGGAATTAGAGAAACTGCCAAGTAACTAATCCTGTGCATTGTGTTAAAACAACAAGTAGTGAAATTTCATGTCACTTATCCTTGTGACAGCAACTGGTAGTATCTCTCCCTGAAATGTGTCAGGAGTTTACAAACAAGGAAGGAAAAAAAAGTCACAGGATCACAGGTTGTTAGGGGTTGGAAGGGACCTCTGGAGATCAAGTCCAACTCCCTGCCAGAGCAGAACCATAGAATCTAGTGCAGGTTGCACAGGAGCAACATCCAGACAGGTATTGAAAGTCTCCAGAGAAGGAGACTCCACAATCTCTCTGAGCAGCCTGCTCCAGTGCCCTCTGGCCCTTACAGTAAAGTTCTTCCTCATGTTGAGGTGGAACTTCCTGTGCTGTAGTTTACATCTATTGTCCCTTGTCCTACCACAGGGTGCAACTGAGAAGAGTTTGTCCCCTCCCTCTGGACCCCCAGCCCTCAGATATTTATAAACAGTGGTTAGATCCTCTCTAAGTCTTCTCTTCACCAGACCAAAAAGCCTCAGATCCCTCAGCCTCTCCTCACAGGGCAGTGCTCCAACCCCTTCATCATCTTTGTAGCCCTCCCTTGGACTCTTTCGAGTAGATCCCTGTCACTCCTGAACTGTGGAGCCTAAACCTGAATGCAGTATTCCAAGTGAGGTCTCACCTCCCCAGCTGGAGCACAGCACAGCTTCTCTTCCTTCTGAAGATCATGTTTCTCAAGTCTATTTTTCATTTAATAACCTTTGAGAGTATTTGTTGAAGTACCTGTTGTCACTTTCTCCAGTTGCACTCATTTCTATCATGCTGTGTTAATTCTGCCATCTTTCCTTTCCCTGGCCTGCAGCATTCTTACACACTGTATGCACCAAACCAAGGCCTGGTGTGGTTGATTTGCTCAGAGGAGGAAATTTTCTGCTCTGTTCTCACTCTCTGTATTCTTTTAAAATTATATTTTACTTTTTCACTCTCCAAATCTCACCACCAGCAAAAACTATGCCAGAGTTCTGCTATTTGCCTGTTGTTTTTGGAGATAAAGTTGAAAAAGGAACAGGAAGAGGTTTGGATTTCTTTTAAATTTAGCTGTGTCATAAGATGGAAGGGACAGAGCATGGTTCATAATGGTGAATTTTTCCCACAACAACCTCAAGCAGCACTAAAGGCTGGGGACAGAGTGACTGGAGAGCAGCCAGGCAGAAAGGGACCTGGGGGTACTGGTAGATAGTAGCTGAACATGAGCCAGCAGTGTGCCCAGGTGGCCAGGAGAGCCAGTGCCATCCTGGCCTGGATCAGGAACAGTGTGGCCAGCAGGGCAAGGGAGGTTATTCTGCCCCTGTACTCAGCACTGCTCAGGCCACACCTTGAGTGCTGTGTCCAGTTCTGGACCCCTCAATTCAAGAGAGATGTTGAGGTACTGGAACGTGTCCAGAGAAGAGCAGTGAAGCTGGTGAGGAGCCTGGAGCACAGCCCTGTGAGGAGAGACTGAGGGAGCTGGGGGTGTGCAGCCTGCAAAAGGGGAGGCTCAGGGCAGACCTCATTGCTGTCTGCAACTACCTGAAAGCAGGTTGTAACCAGCTGGGGCTGATCTCTTCTCCCAGGCTATCAGCAACAGAACAAGGGGACACAGTCTCAAGTTGTGCCAGGGCAGGTCTAGGCTGGATGTTAGGAGGAAGTTCTTGACAGAGAGAGTGATTGGCATTGGAATGGGCTGCCCAGGGAGGTGGTGGAGTTGCTGTTCCTGGAGGTGTTTAAGAAAAGCCTGGATGGGGCACTTAGTGCCATGGTCTGGTTGATTTGCTAGGGCTGGGTGCTAGATTGGACTGGATGATCTTGGAGGTCTCTTCCAACCTGGTTGATTCTATTCTATTCTATGATTCAAATGCAATGTGTTCATACTAACATAGCCAACTTGCAAGACATTTCTTTATGTATTTTACTTAAACCTTACAACTGCTTTTGTCCCCTGCAGACAGCCTGTTTTCGAGAGGAGAGAGATGTGCTAGTGAACGGAGACAACCAGTGGATCACAACCTTACATTATGCATTCCAGGATGAAAACTACTTGGTGAGTGTTGTTTTTATGTATCTGTGGACGGAAATGCAGATTTCTAGTTGTGGTTCAAGACAGAAGTACAGTTTATTTGTTTGTTTGTTTGGTGTTCTGGGCTGTAGAGACCATGTGAGGATCAGTGATTTGGCCCCTAAGGTTTTGAAGGCTGGGGAGTGGTCAGAAACTTTGCAGGTTTTGCTATAAATATCTCCAGGAATGCAGCTTTGTCTCCTGAGCCACTTTGCATTTGTTGATAAACTTATCTGCATCTTCCTATAATTCCTTGCTCCATTGCAGATGAAAGTGCACTTACTAATGCAAATTGTCTTTGTGGCTTCAATTTCTTTGTGATTCACGTTGCTGATTACTGCTGTACAGTTAGAAATTGGCAGTAGCTCTGTTTTGAAGCAGCAGTTCATTTCTATGCTTGCATGAAATATCAGAGATTTGAAGAGACCTCAAAAGATCATCCAGTCCAGCCACCCTGCCAAAGCAGTAGCACCTAGGGCAGAAACACATCCAGGTGGGTTTTGAATGTCTCCAGAGAAGGAGACTCCACCACCTGTCTGGGCAGCCTCCTTTAGGGCTCTGGCACCCTCACAGTGAAAAAGTTTTTCCTTATGTTCACACAGAACCTCCTCTGCTCCAGCTTGCACCCATTGCCCCTTGTCCCACTGTTGGATGTCACTGAACAGAGCCTGTGGTCTTTGCTTTTTTGATGTCTTAGGCCCACTAAGATGTTACAAAGGAAGAAAATATTCTTGCAGAATAGAGGAAAGCCACTAAATGTTTTAATCACAGAACTGTCTGGGTTGGAAGTGACCTCAAAGATCATCCAGTTCCAACCCCCCTGCCATGAGCAGGGACACCTCACACTAGATCAGGTCTCTCAGAGCCCCATCCAGCCTGACCTTAAGAACTTCCAGGGATGGGACTTCCACTGTCTCCCTGAACAACCTGCTCCAGTGTCTCACCCCCACCACAGTGAATAATTGACTGTAAGCTGTAGATTAAAATGTGGTTTTAATAGTAAAGGTTCTCTAGCTTTCAAGTATTTTGAAAGACTTGCCAGGAAAAAAAAAAGCTAATATGATGAAAAAAATGCCAGTTTTCTATTGTACTTTAAGTGAAAAACATTTGTTTAAATTGTGATACATTTTTTTAGTAATATTTATGCCTGAAAAAGTAAACACTGATATATCTAGTATTTTATTACCCAGTACTTTGGTTTTCATATCATTAGTAAGTTGGAATGTTTTGTTAAACATCCATTATGCAGTCATATTGTTCATTTGAGGTTTTTTTCCCCTCCAGTGTGTCCAATAAAATAAATGGAATTCTTGCAGAATTGAAGTGCTCTTTGCAGTTATTGCTTTGTGTTCTGAAATCCATGGATTTTACTGGAGTTTGTATAGAAACAGGGCTCTGTATTTCTGAATCTTACTCCCAGCCAGCTTCAGGCTTTGTTACTGTGGGTACTATAGATAACCTCATGTTTTATTTAATTCTGATCTCACTATTAACACTAATGGAAAGAAAATATTGAATATTCTGCAGCAACCTGCTAGAATTTGTTTTAATCTTGCCAATTTCCTTATTTTCACTAATCATAGGGCAGCTTCTGTTCCTTACCTTTGGAAGCCTGCTAACAGGAGCTGCTTTTGCAGGCAGCATGGGAAGATGTCAGCAATGCTGTCTTTGCTCAGCTTAGTGTGACTGTAGCTTTTTATTGACATATAATGCATCATAAGTTGCCTTTTTAAAAAAAATGGATGTTGTTTACCTTGACTTGAGTGATGCCTTTGACACTGTCTGCCACAGTATCAACGTGGACGAGCTGACAAAGCACACATTAGATAAGTGACAGGGAAGTGGGATGAAAACTTGCTGGGCCCAGAGGGTTGTGATCAGTGAGACAAAACCCAGCTGAAGGCCAGTCAGTGCTGGTGTACCCCAGGATTTAACACTGAAGCTGACTGCTTGATTAGGAGCACTGCATCCTGTTCTGGTGTCTCTATCATATAAAGGACATCAAACTGCTGGAGCGGGTCCAGCGAAGGCCATGAAGGTGGTCAGAGGGCTGGAGACCCTCCTCTATGGGGACAGGCTGAGAGTGTTGGGGTTATTCAGCCTGGAGAAGAGAAGGCTCTGGAGACATCTTAGAGCAGCCTTCTAGTACCTGGTTGTGGATGCCCCCTCCATGGAGGTGTTCAAAGCCAAGTTGAACGAAGCCTTGATCAACCTGGTGGAGTGGAAGGTGTCCCTGCTCATGTCAGGGGAGCTGAAACTAGATGATCTTTAAGGTCTCTACCAACTTCAACCATTTCATGAATCTATGAAACTGAGATGCATCTTTAATATTTGTGATACATTGTACACTGCTATTAGGAGTGACTGCTTCCAATGCTAGTGTGTGCTGCTTTCCTGGAAGCAGAGGTTTGAACTCTAGGCAAAAGCTTTCAGATACTTGTGCTTTAGTGGGAATTTTTTCTAATTAGTCTGTCCACAATGATGTTGGAAAGTAGAAATGAGTGTTAAATTAGATTGCTTATAATAGTTTGTTAGTTATAATTAGTTTGATTTTTTTTTTTTTCCTTTTCCTCATTTGCCCTTCCAGTTCTGTTCCACAGTTAAACTAAACTAAGCTAAAAATATACTAATAATGAGATGCACACTTTTCCCACTAATTTTGACCATGTCTCAAAGTGGGAGGAGTGGCTGACACCCTGTTAGGTTGTGTGACCATTCAGTGAGACTTGGCCAGACTGGACAGCTGGGCACAGTTGAACCTAATGAAGTTCAAAGAGGATAAGTTTAGAATCCTGCATTTGGGCAGGAACAACACCATGCACCAGTACAGGCTAGGGGTTGACCTGCTGGAAAGTAGTTCTGCAGAGAAGGACTTTGGAGTCCTCGTTGGTAATAAGTTATCCATGGGACAGCAGTGTGCCCTGGTGGCCAAGAAGGCCAAGGGTATCCTGAGGTGCATTAAGAAGAGTGTGGTCAGCAGGTCAAGGGAGGTTCTGCTCCCTCTCTACTCATCCCTAGTTACACCACATCTGGAATGGTCTGTCCATTTCTGGGCTCCCCAGTTCAAGAGGGACCGGGAATGACTGGGGAGAGTCCAGTGGAGGCTATGAGGAACTGGAGCATCTCTCTTATGAGGAAAGGCTGAGAGACCTGGGGCTGTTTCATCTGGAGAAGAGAAGGCTGAGAGGAGACCTTATCAATGTCTGTAAATACCTGAAGGGTGGCTGTCAAAATGAAAGTGCCAGGCTCTTTTTGGTGGAACTCAGTGATAGGTCAAGCAAAAATGGGTGCAAGCTGGAGCATAGGAGGTTCTATGTCACCATGAGGAGAAACTTCTTTACTGTGAAGCTGCTGGAGCTCTGGGGCAGGCTGCCCAGAGAGGTTGTGGAGTCTCCTTCTCTGGAGACTTTCAAGACCCATCTGGATGCATTCCTATGTGACCTGCCCTAGGTGATGCTGCTCTGGCAGCAGGGTTGGACTGGATGATCTTCAGAGGTCACTTCCAACCCCTAACATTCTGTGATTCATTCTGTCATAATACAGCAAAATGGAAAAAGATTCTGATCTCTTCAGGGTCTTCACACCTGCTGCAGTGGCAAGCAGGATTTGTGCTGCATTAGTAAATTATGAATCAATTTTTTTTTTTTCAGTTTCAGTTAGAGAAGGGGACATGTTCCTATTTATGTTGGAAGATTGTGTTTTGTGAGCAGTTTCCAAAGTACCTGGAATTGTACTGTGAGACACTGGAAATCTCCCAGTCTTTGTCTGAATCTGAGTAGCTGAAAAGCTTTATTCTCCAGAATGTTTGTTTAATGGGAAAAGAAGATGGTAGGAAAGAGAGGAAAGGGAAGCCTGGATAATTAGGGCCCTTAAATGAGATTCCATCTTTACTCAGATTCGTAGATGGCATCAGATTGGAAGGGACCCTCAAAGTTCATCTTGTCCAACCCCCTGTGTTCAGCAGGGACACCTCCAACTAGATCAGGCTGCCCAGGACCACATCATGTCTGATCTTGAATGTCTTCAGGGACAGGGCCTCAACTGCATCTCTGAGCAGCCTGTCCCAGCATTTCACCACTCTTACTGTAAAGAACTTCCTCCTGATGTTCAACCTGAATCTCCCCTGCTCCAGTTTCAAACCACTGCCTCTCATCCTATCACTCTAAGCCCTTCTATAGAGTCCTTCCCCAGCCTTCCTGTAGGTCCCTTTCAGATACTGAAATGCAGCTCTAAGGTCTCCCCAGAGCCTTCTCTTCTCCAGGCTGAAGAGCCCCAATTCCTTCAGCCTGTCTTGATAGGAGAGGTGCTGCAGCCCTCTGATCATCTTGGTGGGTTTCTTTTTTTATATAGATCTGTGCTTGAAATCCTTTATTCCTTTGCATTCTATCAGACGTTATTATTTTTATAAGGGAATCTTAAGTATCTAAATCAGTTATATTTGGTGATGGGAGGGTGGATGAAGCTGATGCAATTTGGTCTTGAGACTTAGTGTATTTGGAGAGGTATAGGTACAAAAAAATATTCAAAGGGGTTAAATATTAAAATGAGACCAGCTACTGTTTCCAGCACATCTGAGCATCTTGATTAACTTTTTAATGCTTGTCTCAATTTTTGCAATAAATTAATTTTTATGCTTCAATTAGTTTTTAGTCTCCAAATTCACTCAGTTTTGTTTTTTTTTTCACTCTTTTTTTTTTTTCTTGTCATTCTCACTCCATAGTACCTGGTTATGGATTATTATGTTGGAGGGGACCTGCTTACATTGCTCAGCAAGTTTGAGGACAGACTACCTGAAGACATGGCTCGTTTTTATTTGGCTGAAATGGTGATAGCTATTGATTCAGTTCATCAGTTGCATTATGTTCACAGGTAAGTCATTTGTGCTCCAAATTCCTACAGGAGTCAGAGGGAGTTTCTTGCTGGAGTGAAAATAATTCCTGTTAAAGAGTTTAAGTTGGTAACAAGTATTTGCTGTAGCAGTAAGCATGACAGAACTGACCTGCCTACATCTTGTGGTTGATGAGAGCTGGTGTTAACTGTGTACCACATGGCCAGAGACATGAATGAATATCTGAATTCATCTGATGAATCTTACCCACTGGCATATTTCAGAGTTGATGATCCATGATTTATAAAAGCAAATCTGGAAAACCTGTTTGTGAGGTCTGATCAACTTGGACCAGGTTTATGGAAGGGTCAGAAGCTGTTTCTTAATTAATTTGCTCAGAAATTGGTGTGGTCTGCTTTGGATTTTTTTTTTTTTTCTTCACCATTTTCTTTTGGTCGTAGTGAAATTATCTTTTAGCAGAACATCCTCACTTCATCTTAGTAAGTGGAAGTAATTAGATTGTGATACTTAATCTTGGTAAATAAAAAATAAATCATGTATTCTGTTCCGAGTCCTGAAAGTTTTGCAAGGTCGTGATTGGTTTTTCCACCAACCTGGGGTCATCTTTCATGTCTCAGTCTTCACTGAATTCCATGGTAGTTCTTGTATGCAGAGGAAAAGGCTACCTTGCAAGAGACAGAGTTCTCAAATGCAATCAGTAGATGTTATTTGTTCTGATGGAAATAAACTCACAGTTGATTAAGCTGTGAGTTGTTTAAACTGGTAAGGTCACCCCTTGAGTACTGGGTTCAGTTTTGGGGCCCTTGATGAAAGAAAGACATTGAGGTGCTGGAGCATGTCCAGAGAAAGACAACCAAGCTGGTGAAGGGTCTGAAGAACAGGGCTCCAGGGAGGCTGGAGTGAGGTGGGAGTTGATTTCTTCTCAATGGTATCAGGTGATAGGATGAGAGGAAATGGCCTGAAATTGTGCCAGGGGAGGTTTAGGTTAGAGATTAGGGAAAAATCTTTGCTGCAAGAGTGGTCAGGGGTTGGAACAGGCTGCCCAGGGAGGTGGTAGAGTCACCATTGTTTGAGGTATTGAGGAAACCTGTGGCCATGACACTTTGGGACATAGTTTAATGGCCATGGTGGCATTCAGTTGATGGTTGAACTCTGATCTTGAAGGGCTTTTCCAATCAAAACAATTCTGTGATGCTATGATTAAATTGGCAGAAGGAGCTTGATATACCCATCAGTTGTCCTTGGAGTGGCCATTCCTCCTTTTGCTGTTCCATTCTGGCTGCTTTGCTACAGAAGAGATGGAGGTTTTGTCCAAAAGGTGTATTGTGTTTTGTTTTGGTTTGTCATTGCCTTGTGTCCTTTGAGATTGTGGCTTTTCATGAAAGACCTGTAGCTGGCAGGGCTTTGAGGTGCGGTGGTGCTAAGCTGCATGTTACTGTTTGGAATATTTTCAAGTCTGCCAGCTTTGCTCCAGATGTGTCTCTACCTGCCAAAGAAAGCTCTTTGTGACAACACCTCGTGGAGATACCCAAGCAGAGCATTTTTCTTGAATTCTGAAGATTTCAGCTGTGTCATTTCGGAGAAACTGTTTGCTTAGGAGCTAATGTGAAAGCTTTTGTCTTCAGTGTTGTTTGGATCTCAATTTTAAAATATGTTCGTGGGTAAACTGCTGAGATGCTATCTCCTGTTCCTTTGTGCACTACATAAGCTGTGCTTTATTTTACTCAGTGAGTCTGCATATCATGGAATGTTAGGGAAGGACCTTGAATGATCATCCAGCCCAAGCCCCCTTCCAGAGCAGGATCACCAAGGGCAGGTCACACAGGAACACATCCAGGCAGGTTTTGAAAGTCTCCAGAGAAGGAGACTTCACAACCTCTCTGGGCTGCCTGCTCCAGGGCTCTGCCACCTTCACAGGGAAAAGGCTTTTCCTTATGTTACCATGGAACTTCCTCTGCTCTAGCTTGCACTCATTGCCCCTTGTCCTATCATTGGACATCACTGAGTAGAGTCTGACTCTGTCCTCCTGATACTGCCATTCACATCTTTATAAACACGAATGAGGTCACCCTTCAGGCTCCTCTGCTCCAAGCTAAAGAGCCCCAGCTCCCTTAGCTTTTCCTCAGCAGAGAAATGTTCCACTGCCTTCAGCATCTTTGTGTCTCTGTGCCAGACTCTTTCAAGCAGTTCCCTGAGGTCCTTCTTGAACTGAGGGACTCAGACCTAAACAGAATATACCAGATGTGGCCTCACCAGGGTGGAGTAGTGGGGGAGGAGAACCTCTGTGGACCTGACAACCACAACCCTTCTAATACACCCTAGGATGCCATTGGCCTTGGCCACAAGGGCACATTGCTGGCTCATGGTGATCCTTCTGTCCACCAGGACCCCTAGGTCCCTTTTCCCTAGAGCTGTTCTCCAAACAGGGGATAGAAATTGATCCCTGGGGAACAGACACCTGCTTACCTCTACTGGTTTTTTTCCAAACAGATGAAAACCTTTGTAACTGAGCATTCTTAGTGTGTTAGTACGCAGCAGATGCGATGTTTTAATCTTCAAATGGTTGTTGTCCCCATGATGAAATAGGTGTCAGTATAAAATTGAGTGCAAATTAAGTAGCGTTGCAGTTGAGACCAACATACTAATTATTATGCTTGCATGTTTGTTACTGTGAGTGTTTAACAAACAAAATGCCCTTATAGATTCCTGGCCCTTGGTCATTTGTGGCTTTGCCAGTGAAGCTTCCATGTATATGAAGTTCTAAATGCCACTTTGTCATTTTATCATTAATACTACTGTAATACAAGGGGGTGTTCTGCAAAGATTAGGAACCTGAAGAGCACTTGAGTGTATGTGAAGTGATCAGCCTTTGAAATGAGACCTGTTCCACCTTTACTTTGATTAGGATGTTTGCAACTGGTGAAGCAAAAGAAAACAGAGCATCTGAATGCCGCTAATGTTGTGTTCTTGGAAGTTTTAGCTCTGATGGCCACATCCTTTTTGGGAATGTATTGCTTCAGGATTTGATCTGAGATGTAGCTACTCAGCTAGAAACCACTACTTTAGACATCTTTCATTCAATGGTGGTTCTTTCAGACAATGAGGTAGCAGATTGTTTCGTTTTGTTTAGTGACCCAGTTCTTTTCATGTTAACAGATTCACAGATTGCATTGTGTTGGAAGAGACCCTCAAAGGTCAACTTGTCCAAACCTCCCCTGCAGTCAGCAGAGACACCTCCAACTAGATCAGGCTGCCCAGGGCCACATCGTGTCTGATCTTGAATGTCTCCAGGGACAGGGCCTCACCCACATCCCTGGACATCCTGTTCCAGTATTTCAGCAACCTCATTGTGCAGAACTTCC
>WBNM01001650.1:1208-12093 GCA_013399055.1 Ramphastos sulfuratus
CCCCTCCCAGAAATCAGAGACCCCAGGAGGGGCTCCCAACCACCCTTCCACCTTCTCCCCACCCCTATACCTTACCCCAAGGTTTGCCTTACGCGTAAGGAAAATTTTGGAGGATCGGCTTGGGGGGTTAGAAGAAAAGGTGGTTAGTGAAATTAATCGGCAGAGAGGAGAAGCCAGAAGCTGCTAGACAGCCCGAGACGCTGTGCCCGACACCGACTGTCTTATCTAATGTTTATGTTCTTAGTTTTATCCATGTCAGCAAGCCTATGAGTGAAGTAGACATCACCATTGTTTCCTTTTCACAGCCTATAATATAATTTTCTCTATTAAAATATTCCAATTAGCCTTAAACCAGCACATAAACCATCTGAGTTAGTCTGGTAAATCTCAATAGTGGAAGGGAAAGTTCCTAACCCACAGCAGCAGGCTAAAAACTTATGCTTTGCCACTGCCAAAATATTCCCTGAGCTTTAAGCAGTTATTGAAACAATACTACAATGTGTCTGAGAAAGTACTTTGCAGGCAACAAAAGCTATGACTTGTACAGGACACTGACGATGAATGGTTTAACGATGGGTGAAAAAGAAAAAAATATGTTAACTGAGCTCTAAGCAAGATTTTCAGTGAAATCAGGTGTTCAAAGAAGAGTGAAAATAACCATGATCAAGGCATTGTTTTTGGACTTTTGTAGAAAAGAAAGTCAGGGGTGACAGAACTGGAATCTGAATCATGATGGTGTGTCATGAATAACAGAAATATTGACTCCTAAGGTGAGATATCTGAATCACTGCCACACTGCTTTACAATTTGGCACTGTGCTGTTTGACTTTTAGGATTGATCTGGTTTCCAGTAGCTCTGGAATACCTGATGTACCTCTGAGAACAAATTTGCCCTAACTGGATTTTACAAGTTTTAACCTTCCTTTCCAATTTGACTGTTGAAGAAGGCTTTAATTTCAAGCTAAGTGCATCAGGACAAGGAGATATTGTTTGCTATGTAGTATGAGGGAAAATGGAACTTTGTCTCAAATGGACTCTATGATTATTATTGTCATACAAACAGTACCAGCTTAACACTATCAGATGAACTACTCTGAGGAAAAAAAAAAAAAACCAGTAAAAATCCATATCTTGCCTTTTTCCCTCTATCATAAATGGACCAAAAGATTAACTCTGAATCACTAAGCAACTTGAAGTCCGTGGTCACAAAGGCCTTGACCTGCCAATCATGACTCATATATTAGGAACAGAAGATATTGTGGAACACAACTTGTGAGTAGGTTTCTAAGAAAGATGTGGAATTTCTCAATTGTCTTTTTCTCTGGAGTAAAAGTACAGAGAAGACATTTTTCTCTTATTTTGATTTGGAGAAAGGGTCTTGAAAGTAAGTTCTTTCTCAAGGATCATATTGTGTGACAAAAATATTTCTGTATGATTTTTCTTTGAAATAATGACAGAAATTGACACTCTAATATGCTTTTAATAAATGTCACAATTAAATTGCCAAAGTTCTTCTGTTTTGCTGCAGAATTGAAATGTTATTTCTTTAAAAATGTCATTTAAAGCATGTAGTTTCATTTTCATAAATTAATTTCTTCTCTCAGTCCATTGACTGAAGTTAATAGTTTGGACACAAGTCCATTTCTGCAAACATCAATAATAAACACTAAGAGTAAACCAAAGGCAAGCTAACTTCCTGAATTCCAACCATTTCTCCTGGTTCTGTGATGAATCTGGTGTCAGAGGTGTTTGCCAATACTATCATTTCTCTCTATGATCTCAGGAGAATTATAGAATAATAGAATCATAGAATCATAGAATGGTAAGGTTGGAAGGAGACCTCAAGGATCATCTAGTTCCAACCCCCTGCCATAGGCAGGGACATCTCCCACTAGTACAGGTTACTCAAGGCCTCGTCCAACCTGGCCTTGAACACCTCCAGGGAGGGAGCAGCCACAACCTCCCTGGGCAACCTGTGCCAGTACCTCACCACCCTCACTGGAAAGAAGTGTAAAGAGCTTCTTCCTAACATCTAGTCTAAATCTTCCCTCTGCCAGTTTAAACCCATTGCCCCCTGTCCTGTCATTGCAAGACCTTATAAAGAGTCCCTCCCCAGCCTTCCTGTAGGCCCCCTTCAGATACTGGAAGGCTACTCTAAGGTCTCCTCGAAGCCTTCTCTTCTCCAGGCTGAAGAGCCCCAACTCCTGTAGCCTGTCCTCATAGCAGAGCTGCTCCAGCCCTCTGAGCATCTTTGTGGCCCTCCTCTGGACTGGCTCCAACAGTTCCATGTCCTTCCTGTGCTGGGAGCTCCAGAACTGCACACAGTACTCCTGTGTTGAAAATTACTCCCTTGAAATACTTGAGGTTGAATAACAAAGAGGAGATGTTAGAGGTCTGCGAGTTGCAGTACTCACTGCTGTCTCACAGTAAGCATGTGTGTGACACAGAGCTATGTGGGCCACACAACTAGAACATTATGTTAGATAGATTCAGGTGCTTCTGGATGGAAAGGTCAGAGGTGTAAGGAGGAGCTGTCCTTTATGCAAGAGAGTAGTGGGATCTGTGTGGAGCTTTCCTTTGGGTGATAAACCAGCAGAGTTCATGGGTTAGGATTAAAGAGTAAATCAACATGGACATGTTATGGTGGATATCTAATACAGATCCCTTGATCAGGAAGAAGCCTTTGATGTGGCCTTCTTCAGACAACTCCAAAAGCCTTACATTTGCATTCCTGGGGATTTGAACCACTCTGATACCTACTGGTGGAGCAAGACAGCTGGGCACAAGCAGTCCAGGAAGTTTCTGTAGTGGACTGATGACAATCTCCCCAAACAGATGACCATGGAATCAGTGGAGGGGAGATACTATGCTGGACCTCATGCCTACAGAAAAGAGATGGGGATTGGACTTGATGATCTCTTTGGGGCCCTTCCAACTCCTGGCATCCTGTGATCCTGTGGTCAGGAATATTAAAGTCAGGGGCAATCTTGGCTGCAGTGACTATGAAATGCTAGAATCCAGAATCTTGAGACAAGACAATAAGGCATATCAGAGGATCACTACTCCGGACATTAGGAAAGCCAACCTTAACCTGCTCACACATCTGCTTGGAAGAAATCCATGGGATACAGCTCTTGAGAGAAGAATCTCAGCCAGCTAGTTAATCTTCAAGGATCACCTCTTCTAAGCTCAAGAATTATCTGTCCCCAAATGCAGGAAGTGAAGCGAGGAGGAAGTGGCAGGAGGTCTTCATGGAGAAACGAGTCTCTCCTGACTAAATTCAAATGTTGAAAGGAAAGTATAACATATGTGGAAACAGTGGCAGATGGCCCAGGAGGAGCATGCAGTGAAGAGGTTAGCAAAACCATAGTTTATGGCAACTATATCCTTGGAGATGCTCAACACCTGACTGGATCTAAACCTAAGAAATCTCTATAGCCAGACATGCTTTGAACAGGGGGTTTGGGCTAGATGAGCTCCAGAAATCCCTCCCAATCTCAGCAGTTCTGTGATTCTGCTAAATAATGCACATACTGTCTGGGAGTTCCTGAAGATTTCTCTTCTCATTCTCTTTGTTCTTCTCATGGCAATAAATGTTAAAGATTCAGACTTCCGCAGCAACTGAAAAAATACTGGAAAACCTTGGGATGATGATATTACATATTCAGATTTTTTATCAATGCCCTTCTTGGCTCATCCTGCAGAGAAAGATATTGTTTCCCTCTTCAACTGTCAAGACTCATCACTTCTGTACCAAATACAAAGCTCATGGTTCTTTGTTTTGTTGTGTGCCGGGGTTTTTTTGCTTTGTTTTTTTTTCTTTTTCTCTTTTCCTTTTCCTTATTTTTATTTTTCTTTTTTATTGTTCTTTTTTTTTCTTTTTCTTCTTCTTTTTCTTCTCCTTTTTTTTCTCCTTTTCCTTTCTTTTTCTTTTTTTTTTCTCCTTTTCTCCTTTTTCTTTTTCTTTTTCTGTTCCTTTTTCTTTTTCTTTTTCTGTTCCTTTTTCTTTTTCTTTTTCTGTTCCTTTTTCTTTTTCTTTTTCTGTTCCTTTTTCTTTTTCTTTTTCTGTTCCTTTTTCTTTTTCTTTTTCTTTTTATTTTTTCTCTGAAGGGCTCCATTTTATCTCTGGTGCAAAACAATACATACATCACATACATGCTTTCACTAGCATTTTGAATAGTTTAGTGAAGTAACACACTCAGTCTTTGTGATCATATGGTAGACTGGTATCTGTGCAATAGAAGGAATCTTCTGTTTTACAATTTAAAATAAAATTTACCATTATAATTGAAATTATAAGTTTAACAATAACTTTTTGGTGGATGCAGTCACCGATTGTATTCATCAGGTGGCATAGTAACAATTTAGCTTCCTTTCAAAGCAATATAGGTAGACCTGTTTTGAAAAATATGATGAGTTTGGGACAAATAACCCCTAATTTTCAAAGCCCTCAAATTTTTATATAACACTCTACCAGCAAGGTGAATTTCATTGACACCTTGAATGAGTTCTCTTATGCTTAGCAGCTTAGCAATCTTTATTACCCCATTCAGTGTAGGTTTTTTTCCACACTGAATGCACCATTTGGCAGTTTCATTGAAGGTGTGTGTAGCACCTCTTAATAATACCTACCTTAATGTTTGTCTTGCCACCATGAAGCACTTCAAGTCTGAAAAATATTATGTTATAGGTTTCCCAGCGTGCCTTTTAAGACCAGCTGTATGGTCTTCTGGAAAATGGTTCAGATGGAAAAGCAGTGAAGCATCAAAAATATGCCAGACTAAATATTTTCCTGCCATTGAAGGGTCAATGCTATCACATATGAGTAAGTGCATCTGCTTGCAAATCCTTGTCCAAAATGTTCTGCTCTTGAATGATTTCTTTCAAAGTTAAAAAGCTGACTTGTTTCTTCCTTGCTCTCACATTTAGTGGCTTGATAGTGTAACTATTATATCCTTGACTCCCTATACTTGCTTTTCATTCCTGTGGAGACTCTTATTTCTCCCACCAGAACTTTTGAGTGTATGTGTAAAAAAAAAGACTTCGTGCTTACAGCCTAATTAAAAATATAAAAATTGTTTGGATGATAATTGTAGGAGATAGAAGCAGAGAAACTATACGGAATGATATATAACTAGGTAACACTAGTTACTGTATTTTCCTCATTTGCTTTGACCAGTCTGTTCATATGTAAGATTGCTGCATCATCTATAATCACTGACAGACTCATTCATTTCATTGTACATGTAACTGCTTCCTTTCCCTAAACAAAACATCTGGGGCACATAACTGAAATGCCTTTTCCTGTTTATACTCCTTTTATACTTGCGTGTTTCACTAACCTAAATATTTTGTAGCACATGGAAAACAGCTACAAACTTGCAATCATAGAATCATAGAATCATAGAATGGTAAGGTTGGAAGGGACCTCAAAGATCATCTAGTTCCAACCCCCTGCCATAGGCAGGGACACCTCCCACTAGTACAGGTCACTCAAAGCCTCATCCAACCTGGCCTTGGACACCTCCAGGGAGGGAGCAGCCACAACCTCCCTGGGCAACCTGTTCCAGTGCCTCACCACCCTCACTGGAAAGAACTTCCTCCTAACATCCAGTCTAAATCTCCCCTCTGCTGGTTCAAACCCATTGCCCCTCATCCTGTCATTACAAGACCTTGAAAATAGTCCCTCCCCAGCCTTCCTCTAGGCCCCCTTCAGATATTGGAAGGCTACTATAAGGTCTCCTCGAAGCCTTCTCTTCTCCAGGCTGAAGAGCCCCAACTCTCTCAGCCTGTCCTCATAGCAGAGCTGCTCCAACCCTCTGATCATCTTTGTGGCCCTCTTCTGGACCCGCTCCAACACTTCCATGTCCTTCCTGTGCTGGAGGCTCCAGAAGTGCACACAGTATGGGAATCTAGGATTAGAATGAAACACAGGACCAGTAAAATAGGTCTTTTAGCAACACAGACTGCCACGAAAAATCCAAGTCAACAGAGTATAAAAGCCACGTATCTATACATTACCTGCCTGAAAGCACATTATTGTTATCATGCATTAAAAAGCATTGTAACCACATTGAGTTGAGGAGAGTTGTGTCTCATAGGTGGTTGTGTTCAGTTCAGGTGTGCTAGCTTTGTTGTATAGGTCTGCCTGCTAAAGGACAACAACATATATCTTAAGGGTAAAGGAAAATGCTAGGCTTGAATCTGCAGTGGCTGAATGGAGGGTATGCAGCTTGTTACCTTCCCTCATGGAACACATTGCAACTTTACTAAAGTTTGGTAACTGCATCTGACAGCTGAGTCTATAGAAGGTCCTTGAGTTCCTCAGCTGCTCTGGTTCTACTGCTGTATTCACACAAGTTATTGTTCTTGGGCAGTCTACAGTACTGGGGACATAAGCATTGAAAATGGAAAGAAAACACTTCCTGCTATCACAGAGCATCTTAAATGTCACATATATCAGTGTTTCACATCAAAGACCCTCTATGCTGATCGCTAACAAAACTGTGTGACAGACATGAATGGCCTCTAGAGGTATCTGACTGTGCTTTAAAATGTTCAAAAGCCATGTGATATTTTCCATATCATCTAGCAACTCTGCTTCTGTGAAACCATGTCTCACATCATAAAAGACTGCATGCAAATAGACAGCAATAAAGCAGTCAAAAAATACTTGTGGAAAATGCATTCTGGGGCTTTGAGGGATGCTAATGGATGCAGTCATACAAATAAGAAGAATTTGCAACTTTCTCCAGAATTCATTGACTAGAAGAGTCCAAACTTCCACAGGACTTAGAAAATGTATTATGTATTAATTCCTTGTGGAAAGCAAATATTTCCATATTTATTTGTTTACTCTATTGAATTGCTAACAGTGAATAGCTTTCTGACAGAGGAACCGTTAGACCATTTACATATTTTAATTCTATACTGCTTCATATTACTTCTAATGTTGCATATGTAACCCTTATACAATAATACTATGCTAATTTGTGTGCTGGTAGACAGCAAGTTCTGCATGGCCCAGCAATGTGCCCTTGTGGCCAAGGGAGTCAATGGCATCCTGGGATGCATCAGGAAAGTGTGACCAGCAGGTCTAGGGAGGTTCTTCTCCCCCTCTGCTTTGCCCTGGTGAGATCACAGCTGGAATACTGTGTCCAGTTTTGGGCTCCCCAGTTCAAGAGATACAGAGACCTGCTGGAAAGAGTCCAGTGGAGAGCCATGAGAATGATTAGGGAACTTGAGCAATCTCCTCTACAAAGAGACTGAGAGACCTGGGGCTGTTTAGTCTCGAGAAGACTGAGAGGAGATCTGATCAATGTATACAAATATCTGAGGGGTAGGTGTTAAGTGGATGGGACCATTCTCTTTTTGCTCGTCAGCAGCAATAAGACAAGGAGCAACAGCTACAAACTGGAACATAGAAAGTTTCACCTCAGCATGAGGAGAAACTTCTTTACAGTGAGGGTGACAGAGAACTGGAACAGGCTGTGCAGAAAGGTTGTGAAGTCTCCTTCTACGGAGACTTTCAAAACCCTCCTGGATGCAATCCTGTGTAGACTACCCTAGGGGATCCTGCCTTGGCAGGGAGGTTGGACTCGCTGATCTCTGGAGTTCCCTTCCAACATCTAAAGTTCTGTGATTCTGTGATTCTGTGATTTATTAGGTTATTTTATACATTTATAGCGTATGATTTTTGGTAGGCCATGTGTCAGGTAGTGTGCAAAAGAAAATAATTGAAAAATGAATATAGGTCTTTAGCAGTGAAAAATGAGATGGATTTGTTGGTAAAAACTGACTACTCTGTCTTTCCAAGTGAAGACTGCTGCATAGTGTCAGAGACTGAAAGAAACATCGGTGTCCCAACATCTCAAAATTACTGTCTCTTTACTGCAAAGCCTGGTTTTGAGCTAAAGCTTCCAAGAGCTGTGAGGCAGGCATCCTGTTTGCAGAACCCCATGCATGAGCTTGGACTCTAACATTCACACCATCGACTGGACAAACGAGCAGTCCTGGGAGATGCAGGGTGAGCTTGTGGATGCCTGCTGCATAGCTTACATGGAACAAGCAAGCTTTGCATTTGTAGCATAAGGACCACCACTCTAGACCATGAAGCTAGTGTTACCCAACACACAGGAGGAGGAAACTTCCTATTTTATGACGGTGATGTTCATGTCAACCCAACCGTGGGACTGGCAGCTGCCTGCTACTTGACTTTGGAGTGATTTCTGAGAAATCAAGTCTGAGCTGGAGACTTGACTCTGGAGACCCTCCCAGTACTGGGCATGCACAGCATGGGTGGGTGTAGCTAGACAAAATCACTCTCAGAAAATGTTAAGTGGTTCCCAGAAGAAAACACATATTCAATGACGCAGTCAGATAAAAGAAGACAGACCACCAACTCCTCATGGGATGTCTACCCACCCACTCTGCAAGATGGACTTTCAGTACACTGATTCTCCAGGGTTGTATCTTCTTTCTTTCTGGGGGTATTTCTTTCTCTTCTTTCTCTTCTTTCTCCTCTTTCTCTCTCTTCTTCCTCTTCTTTCTCTTCTTTCTCTCTCTTCTTTCTCTTCTTTCTCTCTCTTCTTTCTTTTCTTTCTCTCTCTTCTTTCTCCTCTTTCTGTTCTTTCTTCTTTCTCTCCCTTTTCATACTCTCCCTCCCCTCTTCCCAATTGTCTTGTGTATGAGTTGTGTGAGTGTAATAAAAGCAAACAACCTGGCACCAATTGTGTCTTAATTCTGGGACTGAGAATTTGCACCTCTCACAACTGGAATTTTTTTCTGGTTTATGACACATAGGCATATCAAACTCCACATTTTCTAGAATTCCTAACAATGAAGAGTCTTCTTAGCTTCAGAAACTGGTGCTGGGGATCTTGAAAATTTCATTATAATTGTGGGGTTTTGTCACCCGACACTTGGACTCACAGATGGTTGCATTGAATCTAGAAGCAGACATGGAAATGAGAATATATTGAAGAAATAAAAACATACAGCAAATAAACAAAATGGAAAGTGTCAGGTGAAATGATAATGAGTACCAATAAGGAAAGAGTTGTGTTTGAATAATATCTATTCTTCTATCACAGTAATAATAAAGAATCATACACACATATATATATGCACATGAAAGAATCATAAAATCATAGCACAGTTTGGGTTAGAATGGACCTTAAAGATCACCTAGTTCCAACTCTTCTGCATTGGGCAGGGATTTGTCCTACTAGATCAGGTTGCTCAAGGACCCGTCTGAGCTGGTTTGAGCTAATTGGAATATTTTAATAGAGAAAATTATATTACAGGCTGTGAAAAGGAAACAATGGTGATGCCTACTTCACTCATAGGCTTGCTGAGATGTTTAGGAATAAGAACTCAAAACAAAAGATAAGTCAGTCTCTGGGGCGCAGCGTCTCGGNCTGAAGCCTTTACCACTTCTATATATCCAGACCTAGACTACACTACTGCTTAGGATAGCAGTCCACTTGTGTTGTAACAGTAAACCCTTTTTCTTTACTTAAACAGCAGGAACACAATCCTTAATTCTCAAATCCAACTAAGAGGTCAAAAACTTGCAGAGATCTTTACATTTCATAGTGATTCAGCTAATTATCTTGACCAATAAAAGGCTGGCAACGCTTTTAGAATGTCACATTAGCCTCTTGACAACAGCCTCGCTAAATGCATTTTTCACTATAATTGTTGCGATCACATCCAGTTTTAAATAGCATTTGCCAGCACGATATATTGAAATTAATAAACTTCTGGAAGCATACCAATGAAATAATAATGTCAATTAATTAATAAAATTAAACACAGTACATTCTTGTGGACATTTCAGCAAGCTAGTATTGCTTATTGCTTTTTCAATGACAATTGTTAGGGTACAGTGTCAGTTTGAGAGCCTATATTTTGGGAATATGTAAATGCTTCAGATGTGTATCAAAACAGATGAATGAGAGGCTAATTTAATAACATTCAGACAGCCATGTGCACAAACTAGTACAGTGAATTAGCTGCAGTACCAAATAAACAGACATTAGTAGAAGTTATTTTAGGAAACTTGCCTGTTGCTATTGCTTTACTCAGAGAAATAAACAAAGAAACAGACAAATAAATAGAGTAATTTCTTTCAATTATTCTGATTAAAAAACAAACAACAAAAAAAGTGCATTCTACCATGATCTTTCTCACAGAAGCTATTAAAGGATTCCCAAAGAGGAGAAACGGAGATTCAGAGATGTCAGTCATATGCTTAGAAAAAAATTTTTTTGTGGATATTGGCTGTCATTGTTTACTATATCTCAAATCCTCTAAATCTTTAAACTCCCACTGGAATTACCATATTCAAGTTTAAAGAATTCTAAGATATTTAAATGGCTGGACTTCATTCTTGTTTTTGATGTGTGTCTTAAAACTGGTAACATTTTTACATGTTAAAAATATTAATCAGCACCAAATGTGGGATTTTTTAAAATAGCTTTTTATAGTAAGGAATTTCTTAGGATTTTATGTTCTGCTTATCTCACATTTTCTCTACTGAAAACAAACAAACAAACAAACAAACAAACAAAAAAACCCCCAACCCCCAAAACCCAAACCCAAAACCAAAAGCAAAAGCAAAAACAAAAACCAAAACCAAAACCAAAATCCAAACCCAAACCAAAAGCAAAACCAAAGCATTCCTTTAGCCATAATTATTCAACCTGATGGGTAAGAGAAACTCCTGTACTACATAGTAGTGATTGTTGCAGTTTGGGCCATGAGCTCACCCAGTTCTAGAGAACAGAATTGACTCTTACTCCTTTTCAGAGGTGAGGAGGACACCGTACACTGAAAGTTTACATTGAAAGTATCTCTGGAAGTTTAGAGAGAGATTCTGTTT